>DF239735.1:0-40101 GCA_000507305.1 Breviolum minutum Mf 1.05b.01
CCGGGCACTACTGGTATAGTGGGTTTTCTATCACCTTGTGTGGGGATAGATTCCACAAAATTGAACTAGGAATCCGAAGGTGATGAGGGGTTGATCAAAAATAACACCCAAAACATTGCACTATTAATCCTGGCAACCTAAGGGGGCCCCCCCCAATGCCATCCCCGCAGGAAACAAGACCCTAATAAGGCCTGATTAAGATGGATAACAGTCCCTTAATAAGGCCGGCTATTTCTTGGGGGGGTGGCATTGGGGGGCCCCTTAGATTCCCATGACTATTATTAAGGATAAATTTATCAAAATCACCATACATGTCATACATTTGCACTGTTTGATTCCCCCTCACATGAGTACTTTAATGATTTACTGATGGCAGTGAGCTGCCTTTCGGAGTGGTTAGGTCACACAAGGCTCAGCTGTTTACCCAACCTGTACCCAAGAATCGGAGCAAGGCGGAGCTTTTTCAAATGTTACTGGAAAATCGTGGAAAATGGTAGAGAAAGTAAAAAAATATAATATCCTATAGATGCAATTCAGACGAATTGAGAAAATATTCTTGCAATTCAACATGATCACCTGGGTAATTTCACATGATAATACAACCCCCAAGGTTAACATAGCCCCTGAAAAATGATGGTTGGACGACAATTTTCCTATTGGGTTTCGTGGAAAGTCCCTAGCTGCTTAACCTTCCTCTTGGTGCCCTTTAAAAGAGGATTGGGACCTAATAAATACACACGTGATATAAGGTGTGAAGGGGCTTTCAAAAGCTGTCAAATTCAAACATTGATTCCTTTCGGCTGAACATGTGAAAAACCAATCAAGTATACTGATATAGTTCTGTTGATTGATATCCGGCACTTGCGATGATTTAAATGTATTGACATGTCCTACCCTCCCTGAAGTTTAACAGTTCCCCTCTGAAACTAGGCCTTTTTCCCCAAAAGGACATGAATCATCTTCCAACCTTTGATTTTCGAGGGCTTTAGCTGTGAATTCTTGGTAGGTAGCAATTCATTTGCAAGGCTTCCATGTCCATTCCGAGCATAGATCCAGCGACTTCCAGGACTGGAATGTGATACAGGAGCCATCTCAAATGGTACAGAACTTTGTCCCTGAATCTGAAATACTGTTGATGATTCAGAAATCCCAAGGCCAACCACCCTATGGATAACCTCAACTGGTGGATGCCGGATTTCTGAACCATCAACAGTATCTATGTGTGGAAATACACAATATTTGAAACTACCCGACAGGAATATTGGATTTTTAGTTTAAAAAATCCGATAAACCTTTCTTGGTGACGGGCATCCTGAGTGGGGGGTAGATTCAAAATATACACAAAAACTGCTTTGGTACATTCAACATCCATCAACAGGTGGATTATCATGAATCTAAACACCAAAAGTTGACGTTTGAAACCAATACCCCCCAAGATGGGACATTTTTTAGCAAACCCTGCAAAAAGGCTATGGTACGTATTCAACATCCATCCCACTTTGAAAATTAGGGAATCCCTTATAATTAGTATACAAAAACCCTATAGGCAGATTTCCCCACCCTGGATCCCTTGAGATTCCCAGCTAGGCTTGCGCAGCTCGCTGCGCCAACCTTTCCTTCTTCCTTGGGTGAGGCAACTCGACTTCCCGGAAAAAACGGGTGACTTCCAACTTCCCCTGAGGGACTTGAAACGAAGTTCATTTCGTGTAAAAATCCCCTGTAGTATTGGAAACACCACTTAAAAACAAGCTGGTGGTTTCAACCCATCCGAAAAATACTAGTCAAATTGGGTTCATCTTCCCCAAATTTCGGGATGAACATAAAAAATGTTTGAGTTGCCACCACCCAGTGAAAGGTTTCTAGAAATTCAGGCTTTTTCCATGTTCTTTTATCCATCCACGGACTCCGCACTCATGAGGTGGGTAACTACCCACACAAAGCTCCATGTTTCGGATGCCGAAACAGGTGAAACACTTTTTTCATCCATTCAAACTCCCTGGACCAAAAAAAATCCGCCCCTTATCCCGATATTAAAGCCACACCCCCTTGGGATGTAACCCTCCAAGAAGAAACAAACCATTTTGTCCTTCCCATCCCATCTCCTTTTTCAGGGGGTATAACTTTGCACTCCCAGTCTTTCAACAAAAAAACTACCGCCACATTCGGGAAAAGCATTCTATCTCCGGTTTGGCATTCTTAGCTCCTTTTTTGTTTTTTTTTTCAGTTTTGCCAGTCTTGACCTACACTTACCAGCCGGCACTTTTGAGAGGATGATTTTCCCAACTTCCCTTTGGGTGGGATATGTTTTTTCATTCCCCTGGAGGGTAAACCTCAATTCTGGCCAAATTATAGTATTTCACCGACCTAGATTTCCCTGAAATAGCCGGGGATTTCTCTGAAACTAAACCCACCACTTGGGATAAATCGGTCGTGTTTTCGGTCACGAGCTAATTTGACCAGCTCAATGTAAAGAAAGAACATATACCTAAAAACATTGGAACCGAAAGGCTGAAAAAAAAAGGTGGGATATGTGCTGGTTCTTTGGAGGGAAGGAGCTCTTTTTCTAGTTGGTTGTTTCAACCCATCCGAAAAATATGCTCGTCAAAATGGGTTCATCTTCCCCAATTTTCGGGGTGGAAAATAAAACATATTTGAGTTGCCACCACCCAGGTAAACCCACCTTCAATAGGAAATAAATCTTCAAATGGTCGATTTTCCTGTGACATGTGATCTTTTTTGGTTTGCCAAGAATCTCTTCTTCTCGCTTCTCTTTCTTAAACTTGGCCCACTTCAAGGATTCCTGTTGTGGGTCGACAGCGTTGGGGGGTTTGCAGAGATCACCCATTTTTTTTGGGGATCAAAGTCCTGAAAGGTGGTTTTCTGGTTAAACTCCATCAAAAATTGAATGGGACCTTACCAATGGACCCCTAGGTAAGTTGCTAGAGCTATTAGATACTCAGGTTTAGGGGTCCATTCAGTGGGTCCTGTTGGAGATTTCTTGGATAAACACAAGGGAAACACAACTCCCAATAAGGCAAAAAGCCAGCAAACGTTGTAGAAGTCTGAAATCCTGAAAAAAATCCGAAGGTTCTGCCAGCGGTTTCTGATGGGAGCAATATTTCCAAGGACTCAGAATGGGTCTGGTGGGATTTACCGACATACACACCCTAAACTCCCCAAATGTACGTATATAGGTAAATCGACCGACCACACATTCAGTACTTGGAGGATCATCCCAGTTAGTAAGTGGTTAGCAACTATGGCTAATAAGTCCCATCAGGATCGGGTTGTTCCCCTTCCAAAGGGCCATTCATGGCTCATAAATGGGGGTGATCCTAGTCACTTACGTCTGTCCTGGGATGGTCCTCCAAGTCTTTGGGATAGGCAAAACATAGGAAATTCCTGGGATCCCCTTTCAATGGCATTTTCTTCAACAGGTACGTTCCCTGCCCATATGTCGAGGTCGATTTGTCCCTTGGACTCCTCCGTAAAAATCAAAGATTTCCATAGAGCCGTGAGTAAATAAGCACCAACAGTTTACCTTCCATTGAAACACAGGTTGGTTCTTAGAGATTCTTCTAATGCTTACATTTGAACAAAAAACATCAAAAAAACCAGTCAAACGCAACAAACAAAATCTTTCTGAACAGGTAGGTTTTTTTTTGGTACAAAAAAAACATCAACCACAACCCTTAAAAAAAACACCATCGCCTAGTGAGGGAAAAATTTCCCCCAACCAGCCGTGAACCAACCCACCAACCCACCAGGCTTCCCGGACCCTCCAATTCAAGAGCCACAAGGGTACCACGTTGTTCCTGGGTATCTTTTCATGGACGAAAATGGCCCCAAACAAACGCCTTTTAAAGTGTAGAAAATCCACCAAGAAAGGCATTCAACTTTCAAGGGTATAAAACTGTTTATTCAATCTAGTGAATGCATTATTGTTGATTACTACCAGTATTTTCTGTCTCTTAATAAGGCCGCATTGTATGATGTCAGCTTATCATGAATCCGCACGATGTTTCGAACTTGTAACTTCAGAACTGGTAATAGAACTTTCCTTGCCCTCGGAAGCCTGGGCATTAAAGAAATTTGACTGCATTGATTTTTACCGCACAATATGGCGTTCACTGTAATCGTTTTTTTCTCCTAGTTTCAAGATGTTTCAAGGCATTGGAAAGAATATGAAAGAATAAGTTCCTCAAAACCAATACACACCCGAATTTTAACATGGGCCCTGAAAAATGGTGGTTGGAAGACTACTTTCCTATTGGGAAGGTAACCTTTTCAGGGGCTACGCTAGACTTTGGGAGGAAAGGCACCTTTTGTTAATCTCACGAATTGAAATCGGTTATTTTCTTAGATCTTCGTCATTGTGACCGGGATAGGTGGTGTTTCCCATCACGAAACAGGACAGGGCGACTTATCCCCCCTTGAAGTGTGAGATCTTTATGGAGCCACCCTGGTTTTAAACAGGGATTTAAAAAAGGTGTAACATTTTAAACACCATCAACAACTAACCAGTTTTCCACAGAAACTCCATGTCTTTTTTTCGAAAAAAAACATGGGAGCCCTCAACAAATAATTTCTCCCCAACAAAAAATTGCGCATCTCTCTCCATATCCCATTCCCCCCATCATGGAAAAACATGTCACGAATTTCGGCCATCCCATCCACCCTTCCAGCTTCAAGGTCCCCCCCACCAAGTCATTGGAATGGTTCGTGGATTCTTGGGTGGCGGCTTCTTGCGACTGTAGGCGCTACAGGCTCGGTAACAAATACCGAACCTCGTAACGGTCACAGATTTTTTCGTTGGGTTTTCTGAGGTTGGTGAATGGAGGTTATGTGGAGGTTGACCAAAAGATTGAGGCTTTAATCTTATTGTTTACGGGATTTTTCCAATGGTTTCGAATTACCGACGGGATTTTTACAGGGCCTGTGATACGTTTTCAGCTACTTGTTTTCTTCGCCGCGACTGCTATGTTTCTGTTTCAAGCGTCTTCTGGCGATAGTGATCGGGTCAATGCCTGGTAGATATATAAGTGGCCATAGGTTCGAAATACAAAAACACATCATTTGATGATGGAACTACCACAGAGAAAAACATTGTCTGGTTGGTGGTTGCAACCCATCTGAAAAATACTAGTCAACATGGGAATCTTCCCCAAATAGGGTGAGAATAAAAAATATTTGAAACCAGCACCTAGTTGTAAAATAACAGACTAAGTCTTAGGTGGGGGAGTTCTCAGTAAAGGGTTGATATTAGCTGCACGATGTGCTGATCGGAAACCTAAGGGTGGAAACCTCCAAATCGCTCCAATCCCAACAGCAGCAGCTAGGGACTACCGGGACCTGAAAATTAAGCCACCTCTAAAGGAAATGAATCATCTTCCAACCATTGGTTTTCAGGGGGCGAAATGGCCGAATTGGAGTGTCAAGGGGGGGTTTACTTGATGTGATTTAAAAAATATCATGGGATTTTTTCACTCACCGCGATTTTTCCAGGAAGGTATCTCCAGCCAGCTGGCAGCAGTGTCTGATCTTCCCGCTGGAAGCACCGTAAAAATCCCGAAACTTGGAGGTATCATCCCAGGACTTGGACGGATGGTTCAGTGATCAATTTGCCCAAAGGTAGATCGTTTTTCGTCCCCTCAGTTGGGTTGTTGAACGACCCCTTCCAAATGGCCAAACTCACTCCATGGCGATCGTAAATGGGGGGCCCATCCTAACCACCGAAACGTCCTTCCTGGGATGATCCTCCAAGCCGGCTGCTAGTCTTGATGCTCACCAAGAGGCATTGGATCTGTATGCCAACCTCAGATATGACAGCTGACGGGGAGGTGGTTGAAGGGAGGTATCCAAAAAGAAATCACTTTCTTGGGGATTTTGTGAACTATGTTACTAGTATTGGTGAGGTATAATATGTGCATATTTCTTACTCAAATATCTAGATAGAGGCGATAGATAAAAAAATCTCTCTATATATTCGACGATCGATTGCACATTCCAACTGTTGCAAGAGGCATCACACCCGGCTTCAACAGCGCGGGGTTCTTTTAAATCAGAAAATTTGTCAGAAGAAAGAGTGGGTTGACAAGATCATCCATCTTCTCAAAAGTTTAAAACACATCATGTATATCACCACCCCCAAAGAAATCATCGGCAAACAAACTGGGCTTCCCATGTAAACGCAGAGGGTGACACCACCTACGATTTACAAACAACATCAATGACCATGCCAAGCAGTGCGAGATTTTGTCCATCCAGTGTAGTTGGCGGTGCTTGCCGGTGAGGTTGGCTTATCCCAAACTCAACCTGGTAAACGAACATGTTAATGGAATATCCATCACTATTCCTAGTTTGTGGTTTCAGCCCATTGAAATATATGAGTCCAAATGGGAATCTTCCCCAATTTTCGGGGTAAAAATAAAACATGTTTGAAACGACCACCTAGATTCCCACCTTCAATAGGAAATAAGTCTTCAAACGGTCCATGTTCACCTAAGTGTGCTTTACGAAAGATGTGGGGATTTTGCATCCAGCTAGGTTTACCCTCTGGTAACCCAAAATAGCCATGGAAAACCAGCATTTCTAAAAGGAAGATACATCTTGAAATGGTGGATTTCCCCATTGCCTATGTTAGTTGAAACCGGAGTGTTTTCAGTGGGCATAACAAGGTAGGTTTTGGTCACAACAGGGTAGCATAGATTGCATCCAAAAGGCAGGCTTTGCACCAGCCTTCCTTGCAGGAGAAGGACACATCCTCGAGCACCAAAGGCGACACGTTTCGACGTTTTGGTTTGTACCTTTTTTTGGGTTTGGAAGCGATCCATTTGGAGCCCGGATGATGCCTGTTCTTTTTTTGGGGGGAACAAGAGGTACCTCTCTCTGAAAACTGACAGCAACAGCACCTGAAAACATGGAAACATTCGTCTTCCAACCATCCATTTTTCAGGTGCTAAAAGGTTAGTTTCAGAGATGGCAGTTTTGCCGTTGTTTCCTTTTCTTAAAGATGATCGTGTCCCTATCAATATCAGCTTTTGGAGGGCGTGTTTCTACCAACGATTTTTGCTGGAGATCTTGATAGAAACGGAAACACACATTCTAAAAATACACAAAAAATCGCCTTGAAGAAGGCATAATAATATAACGCACACCTTGAAAAAACGCATACCACTATAGCATTATTGTTTTGATGACTCGAATCAGCAGCCATTTAAAAACTACCCTTTGAGCAAAGTCTCTCCAAACAACCCTTGAAGAGGCTCCGGCAACCATTTTTTTCGCTTATAAATGGCCTTTAATGATCCTCCTACATCTGCACCATGTTTAAGGACAATAATGCACCATGATGGAATTTGAAATCACCTTGATGACTGCCATTGACTCTGAATCATCCACCTTCTTGACCTTGGGTTCCATATGGCCAATGAAGACAAGAAGAATTCCAGCATCCTCGTCCATGCTGTCTTCATACAGCTCAGTGATGCTTCCAAGGTCTGCCACACTTCTTTCTTCAGATGCATCGATGCACAGCTGGTCCACGTTCTCTTCAGTCACCTGGATCTTGTAGTCCTTGAGAACCGTCTCCATTCGGTTGGGGTATGTCACTTCCACAGGAATGTTGACCAACCCCAGGCTGTACTGATCATCATCTGGGACAATCTTCAGACAAGAAATCTGGTACTCAAAGACCAAGCTCTTTCCCGCAGAATCAAGGACCTTCTTCATACAATCAAGGCCGTTCAAAGGCTGCAAATCGCTCAACCTTGGCAGTTGAAGCTTTGGATGAAAGGTCCTTCAACCTTTTCCCTTGCTTGCCTTCAAATTGGTGATTTGGGGCCCCGGTGCTTTGGGATTCCTAGGGGATCCCCCCAAAAAATGAATACGGGAATCCCAAACCACCAATTAACTACACCCCGGAAGATGAACGCGTGGGAATCTGAGACTACGGGCCCCCTGGAATATTGGAAAATCATCTGAACCAAACCATCATTTTTCAGGTTCGAGCTGTTAAGCTTCCGGGGGTGTAACCGTTAGCTGATTCAAAATGTCTGAACAACAAAGGCCTACCTTGCAGGGAACTTCAGGATCACATATCCTAGGGGAAACTCATCGACTCATATCCGGATATCCGGCTTGGTGGGGGATATGTGATCGTTCCCGGGAGGGTAGGGTCGAATAGTATCTTTCTCATTTCCCCCTTCAGTTGTCTTACTGCAGTATTAACATCATAGAAAACCAACTAGTAACTAGACATCAACTGCTTCCCCTGTTTTGAACACTCAACCCGCAAAACTTAAACTGAGCGCTTCAACCCTTGTTGTTTAGCGTTGGCTGGGGACCATAAAAAATTGAGGAGAGCTTATGGATGCTCACATGAAAGTCGTGGTAAACACGACCACTCAAACCCTGAGCTTAAAATGGGTGGTTTTTTCCTCCTCTACATCTTTGCAGACGTAACACTTCAAAACCATTGATGGCGCTTTCCTACCAAACAAAAACGCTGTTTTTTCGACCATGTAATGAGATGGACTCAAGATATCATCCAAAAAATTTCCTTGAGCCAATTTCTGGTTCTTAGTCTTCCAGAAGCCACCAAACACCATGCAACAAAATGACATTTTTTTTGTTCAAAAGTCGTTTTAGGGATGCAACTTCGTTTTCCAGGAAATATATCCAACTTTTTGTAGGCAATTTTCAAGTTAAAAAGGCCGCCAAACTTAGAAAACCAACCAACTCAACCAATTTCAGTTCAAAAGATTCTAAATTCATCCACAAGTTCCTCTCATTTAAGTTCATGTAAAGTGTATCTTCCAAAAGTCTCACTAAACTGGGAGCTTTTATAACCATTAACGACACACAACTCAACGATCCCACCAACGGATTCGAAATGGTCCTCCACACCAACTTCGGCGGCTTTGGAAATTTCAATGCCTGGAGCGATCTCATCGCCGTTAAGTGGCAGGGGGAATGGTGATCATCCTCGATGAAGGGAATTGATAACATGGGTTGATGGGAAACTATCATTCCCAATCGGTTTGTAAACGACAGGGTAGCTTTCATTCCAATGGTTGTCCAGAACCCCTGCGGAATTTAGGGTTGATAAATCTCCCATTGAATAATGGAAATCATAGAAAATTTGACAGAAGCACACACACATAAGTTTAACGGCTGGAACCTGAAAATGCTCAGCAAACATAAAAAGACACCACCCTTTGGATTCCAATGCCTCCGAGACACACTCACTTAAAAACTAAGAGCAACCGCCCAAAGGATAAGGGATCTTGCTGAAAATCATAGTTTGTAGTGAACACCACACTCTAATTTACTAGAAGAATCATGATATATCTAGCCAAATCAAACTATTTCACCAAGGTTCCCCTGAAATAGCCAGGGATTTCCCTTACAATCACCACCATTTGGAGTGAGTTTTTCTCGTCTTTCTCTCCATGAATCGTCTCCGAAAACGCCTCGTTTCATGGTGGCCACCTTCCCGGAAGGCAAAAAGACCACTTTGACCTGAAGGTTTTTTGGCGGATTCGCTGTGGAGCTGCTTGCGGATTCGTTGTTGGCCGTTTTTTCTCTTGTGTGTGTGCAGTAAAAATATGATTCGGTGTGTTTTCTTTGTTTCAAGTTGAAGAACAAAAATATACAAAATACTGCAACAAGTGGGTGTTGTGCATTTTTTTTTGTGGTTTTGGCTTTTATTCTTCCGTTGTTCGGTCCATTTGCTCAATTGCATAATCCTGCTGGTACCATGCTGACTACACAGCTCGACATGAGGTTGCCGCGTTATGGCATCATCCATGCATGTGTTGCATGTGGACACATCATATCATATCATATCATATCATATCATATATATGTAACATATCCCAGAATATATACATATATGTGAAGTCATACTTTTCCAGGATAATGATCCTTTTAACCTTCTCAAGCTTGTTCAAACATATCATGTCATAGAAATTAACTTGCACATTATGATCTGGAAAATCCTGACATAAGAAATCATATCTGGTGCCAATCATCCAGTTTTCTTTAATTGTCACCGATCAGGTGATTCTTTCAACACATCATGACTCCAGTCATCCAACTCTACTTCATCAAGAGTTCTTTTTTTGCCGCGATTTGGCATGGCAATTACACTTTTTCAGGCACATTTGAAAAGAACAACAGCTACTGTAGCTAGTTGGTGGTTTTTCACCACCCCATCTGAAAAAATATGCTCAAGTCAAATTGGATCATGAAACCGCCAGGATCCGGAGCGAACATAAAAAACACCTACCTACTGTTGATGGAAGAAATCCTGCACCACCTGGGATGGTTAAAACATGTTAAAACCCTATAAATAATGGGATAATCATCATCCTTGGTGGTGCAGGATTTTGTTTATCAACAGTAGCAAGGTAATTTCCCATTCCCAAAAAGCTCCAGCGTGCTTTCTAATTCAAAAAAAAATGCATCTCCGGCTTCAATTGGGGCACCTAACAGGGACACATCATATCATTATATCAAACAATGTAAAAAAGGGGCACATCACTGAAAAAATGCACATACATTTAAGATCTCTCTCAAGCATTGTTTGATCTTTTCATGGGCAATTTTTCATATGACCCCAAAACCTAAATTCTTCAAACATGATCATTTCAAGCAGGAACGCCTTTCTATCATTCTATCGTTTTTAGGGATCTATCTTCCCAAACACTACTCTAGCAACTGACCATCGTCAACTGATCCGCCTCCCTCGTGTTTTGGAAAAAAAATACCACCGCAGTTCTGAGTCTTGGACTGGTCCTTGGCAATTGGTGAATTGGATCATTTTTTCCCCGAAAATGGATCGGGGAAAAAACACCCACAGATTTTGGGCGATCAGGAGAAATAGCAGTTTTCAATTTTAGTTTTCCTGCTTAATATAGATATATGTGTATATATATATATATATATTGTTATCCCCAAAAGTTTGGTCAGGTTGACCATTGGCTGAGTGAATTATCAAATTCCTAAACTTGATATAATTAACGGCACTTGGAGGAGATTCCCTCAGAATCACCATCATTTGGTAGAGGCTTACTAACTAGGCTTACCATGAATCACCCATGCGTTCTTCCAGTTTTATTGAAGCCAATTGGTACGGTAAACGCATTTCAGACAAACACATGCGAACACCACCCATTTCAAACATATACATAACTCAACAATGGGTTACTCTTCTCCAATATTTCCGGCTTGAAATTCAACAACTATTGAATGAAATCACCTAGTAGGTGATCTTTTCTCCAACTTCAAACTTGCACCCCATTTCAAGCCATTTTCTCCGGAACATTTGGAGAAACCCCAAGGCTCCAAGACGCCGACGCCCTCCGAATCGCGGGTTATATTTTTTCGTTGTCCCTGGACCACCAGGATGCAATCTCTCGTCACCACCCAGGATGTCGGCTGAAACATCTTTAGGATCCCAACCAAAACCTTCATTTGCCACGATTGCATCCTGGGGGGGGCGACCCAACCTAGATTAAAAGGCCTTGTTTTAAAGGGGGTTATGGCCCGCCCATTTGTCCCGAAAAAAAACATCCCCGAGCATGGTACGGGGGTACCCTGATGAATTCCCATGAAAAAAATCACCTTCGGGAAACGTTGCTATGGAATTCCAAATCCCCCCGATCTTGTTTCACCAAGATCGCCCCTTTGCCAAAAACAAGATTCCTGCCATGTAGTGTCGACCTGAGTGGGATGATTTACACACCAAAAAAACAAGTAGAACTGCTATGTTTGATTCTTTTTGCTAAAAAAATCTGGCTAGCCCTTACTAATGAGGGAATGAATCACCATCAAGACCATGCAAAGCTTCATTCTCTCATGAACCCTGCTAAGGGCCAACCAGAATACTCAGTGGTCGACCTGAGTGCTTTAAAATCTAAGTGGTCAGAAAAATGAAAAAATGTCAGTTCGGGAACGAGTTCATACTTGACAACTAGATAGTTGGCCTAAGGAGTGGGTAAGAATGGTATCGGTGTACCCCAACTATGTCATATTTCCAAGAAGTCTCCAACAGGACCCACTGAACGGACCCCTAAACCTGAGTATCTAGTAGCTCTAGCAACTTACTTAGGGGTCCGTTGGGATTCGGTCCCATTCAATTTTTGATGGAATATTCCTTCCACAGAATCGGTGGCTTACAACCACTGATATCCAGTGGGATCCGAAGTCAAACCTTTTATGACAAACACACCTTTTTTCTCTCTGGAAACATGATCTGAACGAAAAAAACTCCCTCATACTTGGATGTCCCAGGAAGTGAGTAAAAGGTTAGGATCAGTGGGTTATAACCACAATATATACCATTTATAAGTAGGTTCCAACCCATTTACTAACCATTGATCCCAACTCCCTGGGACATCCGAGTATGTCTATGACATAACCTTCCTCCCAGAATCACAGTTCAATGGAAAATCCCTTGGTTATTATTATAAGCATGTCCCTGGGTTTACTATTAATTGATGTCATTTTTGTGCACTTAGTGGCTCCCGGTATGTTATATTACATTAATATCTTGCAACGTTAAAACCTTTGTTTCTGGAAACAAACTCTTTGGGGGAGAAACCTCCAACTGCCATGATTAGGGAGGAAGGGTACATGAAAAAAAGTAAAAAGTACATCTTTGAAACCTGACACAAATATCCCCCTAAAAAAATGGATGGTTGGTTGGAAAATGAGTGTTGTTTCCTTTCAAAAATAAACACATGGTTCCCTTTTCACAGGGACATTTGTTCATTCTTTTTTTTGGGGGGTGTAACGGTTACATCTATTTTTCAAAGATTCTGACCGTTCCGACGTTCACAAACAGGTCAACCACCTTGAGATTCCCTGACAAAGGGAGAGTGTGACGCTATCACCTGGGAGTAGTTAAAACAGGACCCAACAGAAGGGGTTGACCCAAGTGGAGTTGTGGTGGTGGTTTTCCTTGGGTTGGAAGTACTTTGGAAACAACAAATTCTAATTAGATTCATAGGTTACTTTTTGGAGAGTAGGTGTGTATGTTCTGATTTTTTTTAAAATCATCTGCTCGAGTTTCAACTTGTAAATGCTGAGGACGAGCATTGAGAACCTACCCTCCGGCAGCGATGGACACATCCGATTTGTTCCAGCGACGCTGGCGCCATTTTTCGTCCCGCTGCCTTTTTGACACTGCGGCAAAGGTCACAAGTCTTCCTTTTGCTGATGATAAATGATGATGCTTGTGGGTTTTTTACTATGCTTTATGGTAATTTAGGAAATTTCTCCAACCAATCTTTGGACACCCTAGCATTTTTCATTTGTTTCTACTAAGCTGTTCTCTTCAAAAAAATCCCTTCATCATCCTCCTCATCGAATTTTGCATGCTACAAATCCCAAGAAGATTGGGCCTAAGAAGTTCCCCACCGAAGCTCGTTGACAACTCCTCACCGAAGCACCTTTCCTCAACATGAATTCAACGAATCTTCATATCGTAAAAAGGAACAAAACATCATAACTAGTTAGTAGTTTCAACCCATTTGAAAAATATTAGTCAAATTTCTTCACTTCCCCAGCTAGGGTTGAAAATAAAACGTATTTGAAACCACCATCTAGATAACAATCAACCTGATCATGGACAGACTTTAGGATGATTTTTTGGGGAAGGACTTGATATATATACCATCCTACGCGGAAAAAAAAACATCGCCTTCAAGGTCATTCCAATAATGAAACCATCATCTAACCCTAAAGCATCCAAAGGGGGCAACCTAACACCTACCACCCTCCAAGGAACCATCACATATGGTACCTACAGTAATTATGGAAAATGAAAATCATCTCCCCAGCTACCTTTTGAAGGAGACACTGTTGATCGTTCACAAATCCTGCATCCACCAGTGTTGATATGGTAAATTATCCCATTCTTTACAGGGATTTTTATACATCCAACCGGTGGTTGGCCTTGGGATTTTTTTTTCCATCAACAGTAGTTACTATGTGACCTCTCCACTTCCGGAAAAAAACAATGAACAAAACCAATCCATCCAGGTTTCAAAATTAACAATTTAACTGAACATCTGACAAAAAAACAACTTTGGAGTCAAAATTTTGGTCACCACCTTGGGATGACGAAACTTTTTTTTTTTCACATCTCCAGTTTCAAACGGTGCCGCTGGTTTTAGGAGATCTATATCGACTTCCACCCCAAACGCAGCAACGGGTTTCGCAGGTCATGAGGCGAGCTGGAGCTTGGTCCTGGAATGAAGGGTTGGATCAAACATTCGCCGCCATCCTCTGGATGAAACGTTGGGATCTTTAAAATTCGCCGCCATCCTCTTCATCGTAACGTATCTTACTCGTATCTGCTTCAACAACATCAATACATTTGCCAGCATCAACCCCATAGGATCCATGTATGGTATATTTGCCTACATTTACCATAAAAACCAACTAAATGTAGATGAATATACCATACATGGATCCTATGGGAACAAAAACCCCAACCAAAATAGTAGCAACAAAAACAACCAAGCTTCAGTTTTTCATTCCATATATACTTTGTTGGGTCACCCCATCGGCTTTTTGTTTAAATGAGTTTTTCTTAGCGAACTTGGAAAAATCACCAATGCTGGATGGTCTTTTTGATCTTTTTGGTTGATTTCCCTCCAGAAGAGATTTTCAATGTAAGCTATACCAGTTGGGGGTCCTTTTTCACCTTCCTCATCATTTGACAAGCGTTATTCTCATCGAAGATCCATTTCGGAACCGATTGTGTGTCGGACGGCTCATCGCTAACTACGAATGGGTTTTAGATACCAAGTCAGTGCAGAATACATAGAACAGTTGAGCACTGTTCAAACCCCTTCTGACATACTGATTGGTTCATAGGGACATTATAATCCCGATAGAAGTGGCGGCTATTACAATCCCTTATATACAGCAAATAACCAGGGTCACATGGTCACTGCTCATTTTGAGAGAAACTGTAGCCAAAGTTGCATATCCACCACACCCAAGCGAACTTTTCAAAGTAAATGACAACTAGTTGGTGGTTTCAACCCATCTGAAAAATATTGGTCAAAATGGAAATCTTCCCCAAATAGGGTTGAAAATAAAAAATATTTGAAACCGCCACCTAGATAAAGATTTTCCATTCGAAAACGCTTGATGGATCCACCTCCCAATCCCTTTCTACCATCAATCCATCACCTGGCCGCCCCAGCCGTCCCAACCGTCCGAACCCAAACCTGGTTTCGGCCACCAATGGTGAACTCAAAACTTGCAAGCCCTCTACACCTGTCATTTTGTTTTTGGCAGATCTGACCGCCTTGAATTTTTGAAAGGGAAGAGAAACCGAAAAGATGGGGGTTAGATTCGGTTAGATTGGGTTAGATGTGATTTTTGCCAATTTGTTATTGGGATCTCTCTCTCTCTCTCTCTGCATCACCATCCCGCGGGTCTAGCTAGGCTGAAGGTGAGAAAACACAGAGTCACATGATATTGGGATGTGATTTGCTGTTTTTGATTGTTTATTGTATCTGCTTCATTATTTCAATCAGCATTCGACTTGTAGATGATCTTCATATTGAATGCCTGGGTTGTACAGTGCCATTTTCAGGCGGTTGCGAGGAATCATCACACTTCCATGGTGGTGCGCAAGCCACCAATCAAACCCACCTCAAGATGAAATGACTGATTATTTTCTTCAATAGGCATGTCACGAATCCAGTACTGGTGAATGAATTCAAGAGGACCTTTCATGTCCCCAACCCTACTGTCTTCCTACAAGTATCTATACTACATATACTCCCCCTGAAAACAAAAAACGAATGCCCCCCCTGAAAAAATCAATTGGTTGGAAGGTCACGTATTCCCTACCAAAAAAAAAAGTCCCGGAATGCAGGGGACGAATTCGTTTTGTTTTCGGGGGAAAAGCCTCCAGCAGCAACCTTTCAAAATGGCACCTTTTTGGTGGTACTTGGAGGATCATCCCACTGGAAGTAAGTGGTTAATAACCACAGTTCATTTTCGTCCCCTAAGGATCAGGTTGGGTTGTTCCTCTTCCAAATGGCAATATTCCATGGGGGGTGATCCTAACCACTTGGATAAAACGGGGATGATCCTCCAAGTACTCTCCAATATCAAGTAATATATCGAAGGCATGCAATCCTATCATCTTCAAGTCGTGTCTGGTGACTGGAGGAAAAAAGGTGCAATATCTTATGGCTGATCAACCTACCCATCCAAAAAACGTACCACCCCCCCAGAAATAAGAGTTTAATAAGGCCTTAAGGGAAACTAATGGTTATAATAGGCCCAGCCATGAATATTGGTGTTGCTCCTGGTGTTATTCGGCTGCGATTTGGTTTTAGGATCAAGTTCTGCCAACACAACCCATATTGGATACTGAAAAAAATCTGCCCCGCTCACCTATGACCACACTGCCGGTGTCTTTGTCGATCTGGTTGGATAGAACCTTTGCAGAAAAAATCCTTGGGCCTCTGGTAAAACCAAAATGGAAAGCTTTCCTATTGAAAATAGAGATCTTCAAATGCCACGTTTTTTTTCGTTAGTGGATTCGAACGAAAGAACCAAGAAACGCCTGTCTCCGATACCAATGAAATTCATGGACCGAAAAGGGAGGGGAAAAAACACTGGAACCTTTGCAACCATCTCGTTGATCAAATTCCTTGAATGTGACGGTGGGATTTCCCATATATTTGCAGTACACTCGGGTTTACCAGTGGTACCATACTTGGTAGCTGACGGAAGACACTTTTTCATAGCCAAATATTAAGCAAATTTAACCACATGAAGATCCGTTATGGCAAAAAAATGTCTAAGATCAACCATACAACAATTCACCTGCAACATCAGCGAGGATGAGCACACTGATCCGCATCAGACCAGAACAAACATTTGGAAGAGACTCTTCAACATTGTTTCGGAAAGCGGAGTGGCGCAGTGGCTAGCGTGTAGGGCCCATAACCCAAAGGTCCCTGGATTGAAACCAGGCTCCGCTATACATGTATTCAGTCAGGACTGGCCAGTCCCCTTTGCCACGCAGTCTATTCCACATAGCCCAACCACTGACAGGTCCCCGGGACTAAAGGTTGAGCACTTTGAGGAAGTTGCATTATTTCAACCCCACGATGACATCTAACAGGGCTGTTCTGGTATGTGGGACGATGAACTTAAGATTTCCCAATATACTGTTGATGGAAGAAATCATCCTGCAGCACCTGGGATGTATAAAACCATATAAATAATGGGATATTCACCATATCAACTGGTGCTCGCCGGATTTCTGAACCATCAACAGTAGTATTTACTAGGGTGTTTTATAGATTCTTTTTTTTGGGACGAAGGTTATACATCTAACTCTTCACTTCTCCAAACCTTTGACCCACCGGCAGATTCAAGAGACACACATCTCCGAGACGCCACAATTCCTAAGGCAAAAGAAAGGTGGAGGTGTTTTTTTCCTCCATACTTGGGGAAGATTCCCATTTTGACGAGCCTGTTTGTCAAATGGGTTGAAACCACCAACTAGATATACATTATCTATTTCCTTTTTTTTGAAGGAAACTGGGTGAATTTCCGAAACACATGTGGGACTCAACAACTTTTCTTATGCAAGCAGATTTTATATGATTATTTTTGCAAAGGAACCCTATTTAGTTAGCAACTTTAGTTGCAAAAAGTAGAAGTAGAAGTAGAAGTAGAAGTAGAAGTAGAAGAAGAAGAAGAAGAAGAAGAAGAAGTAGTAGTAGTAGTAGTAGTAGTAGTAGTGGTAGTGGTAGTGGTAGTAGTAGTAGTAGTAGTAGTAGTAGTAGTAGTAGTAGTAGTAGTAGTAGTAGTAGTAGTAGCAGTTCCTCCTCTCCCATCTTCACCATTAATAAGTAAAAATCTGAAGAACGGATGATTGAATGAACCCGACTCCGATTCAAACTTACCACCATCATTGAAAAAACACGTGAAAGGTGGACGGAACGAGTTCAGTAGAAAGGTGGGCGGAGCAAAATTTCATTCTCCTTATATGCAGGTCTGGCAGGTCTCGTAGCTTCTTGAGATCTGACGGCCTTCATGGGCCAGCTGAGCGAAGACTTCCAGTGGTTCCAGTGGATTCTGAAGAGATAGTGGTGAGGGCCCTGAACCCATCAAAAGCGGTGCCATCATGGTTTCATTGAGAAGCTCAGATTTACTCTTTCCTATAGCCTTCAGAAAGTGAAGAGTCCTTCTAATCTTGCTGCGGTTGAGATCGCGGAGTTCCTTCAGGCAAAGAGTCAGAAGCCTTCAACGAGAAGGGGTTTGGTTCCAGCCGAGGAAACCCTTCGTTAATGAAGTCAATGTCATTGTCCGTTGAAACAAAGCCGTGGAGCATAGACTCCTCTTGTTCTTCTGTAAAGGATTCGTCGTATTGATGCCATACAAAGAGGGGAAGGTACCCAAAGGCACGAAATGATGAAGCCATCAAAAAAAAAGGATGGAGCCTTCACGTGCTTAAACACCAAATGGCCTGATGAGTCAGCCAGGCTATCCAATGGCCCTTTGCAAGAAGCAATGTCAAACAAAGCCCTCCAACGAAGTTCTTGCTCAGATGCCATGCCGGATCCTACTTCCAAAGCAGCAATTCTTTCTCCTTATAATATATGGTTGCGTCACGATGGATTTGCTTGGGAGTGTACTTAGATATCTGCACTGAGACGGATTTTTCGGGTTTTAGTCGTTTTCTTGCTTGTGCCACACACCCCAAAACCGGGTATTTTCGTCAACGGCCTTTAAAGAAAAAACACTAGGAGTCCGGGGGTGTGTCATATTCCACCCTGGTGTATGCGATCATTAGTGGGATGGCTCGAGACTTTCTGCTTTCCCCAAAGACTAGTGAGAATGATCCAGTATGATTTGTTTCAATGTAAAAATCTCCAGAAATTATGGTTCAAAATGAATAATGTAGATTTTTTTTTACTGTACAATTCTTCAAAATCAAAAAAAACAGAGTGTCGGCTGATAGGAGTTTCAACAAAGGAGTCGTACTTACTTACTTGGCCTTCAGTTTTCTCACATGCGCCATTCGCACAGGCCAACGACCTTCACCTCCCGTCGCAAATCAAGGATCTTCAAGGAATCCGCTTCCGTAGGTCCATGTCTTGCACGACCCACGAAGAGAGTTCGAGACACCTACCCCGCAAAATAGGGAAAAAACCAAAAACACCTCCCTTGAAAACTCAGATAGCAATGGGAAAATCCACCATTTTTAATAGTAGATAAAGGTCTTCAAATGGTTGGGTTTCTCCATTGTTATGATTAATTTTCGGGGAGGTATATCCTCCTTAAAGGCTACCAGTTTCGCATATGCCAGAAGGCAAACCCCCAAAGGATAATATCTGAACCAAACCTTTCTGATTCAGATGCAAAATGGTGGTTAGTTTCACACAAAGAATAACTAAAGTTGAAAGGACGAAAATCACCAATTTACCTCCAACATGGGCTTTAGATTTTTTTGAAAAAAGTGAACAATTTTTGCCCACTGATCTTGACTGAAATCCGACAACTCCTGCGAAGATTTGTTCAAAATAACTGATACAAAAAAGAGTTTGCTGGGCAAAACTTAGGTTGCCAAAGGCTTAACGGCTTTTGTGATTTACATTCTCTTGTCCATTGCGAAAGTTGCCACTGTGGGCCAGACAAAGACTGCCAGACAAAGCTTAGTGATTTACATTTGCAACAGTGATTTACATTTGAAACACTACCAAAATTTAACAGGGGCTGTTTGGGTATAAGGCAGCGATTCCAAAGATATACAAGGTGGGGCCGCGTCACCAGTTGTAAGTAGGGTGGGACCGCTGCTCCGCTTATATGCAACCCCAGTTTACCTATTTACAAGGCCATTTACAAGGGCCTCATGTGGGACCCTCCATTTATAACGATCGCTTCGGGGCCGACCGTTGCGCCTTGGTCTCTCGTGGCACGTGGAGGTATAAGGAACAATAGCCCTCCTGATGGCGGTGCATTTTTTTTCCACATGCTCGTTGCCTACGAACGTGTAGGTAAACCCTCCAAACATTATCCCACCAAATCATCTGCCTTATGAAATGTTTAGGTTAGTTTGCAAAGGGGAAGTAAACCTTGTAAAGCCAAAGATCCATGGCGTTCCCTGTGAAGATGGTTTCCTTGCGAGCTGGATTCCCTTAAGGTTTGCAAACGCACCAGGCAGTTTCCGGTGCAACTTAAAATACGGAAGCACGAACTGACTTGATGATGCAAAACCTGTAGCTACATGTAAGTAAAGCATCACCTCTTACATAGTGAAGGAACTTATCAATAAGTAACATTTTGCCCAACATTTTTTCTAAATTTCAAACTACTCTTCCTTCCATATAGAAGTGCAAAATAGGTGTATCTCCAATATTGGTTTCCTTTCAAGCGTTTGGGTATCTTCTTTTTCCACCACCTAGAAGGAAAGCCTACACCCTAAACCTCCCTGAACCCAACAGCTTGCACCTGAAAAGATCCCATTTTGAGGAAAAATCATCAAAACAACCCCTACTTTTCTTTTACAGTCAAATGTTTGTTTGTTTTAAGTCTTCATTTAACACTTTTTGTTAATTAAGTCAATGTCTTCACTTTTATCTTTGATATCTTCATTTAATCAACCACAACTTTGAGAGAGAGTTAACCTCATCACTCAAAAAATTCATCATTGAATCCTGGTTGTTTATCCGGGATCCTTTTTTCATGGTTTGATTATAATCCCCAGTAAAACTGTAGTTTTTCATCCCCCATATACATTATATACCCTACTATATGGCCCTTTTTTCAAAAGCTCATCACCAAGAAACCTCGCAGAAATCATCGCCTGCCGCTGAATCCGAGCCACCAACAGAAAGGGAATGTTGGGCACGGTATCCATCCATGGATTTCCTACATTTCCCTTGAGGGAACCCCGGAAGAAAATGTAGGCAAAGCCCCTACCAACAAAAAACCGCCTTGGGACCGTATATGGACCGTGGGTCTATTTTTTTTGGGGGTACTTGAGTTCAAACTTGCCAAAATTGGCGGAATCTTTGGTATTGGCAGGTCCATAAGCTATACACGCCCCAAAAAGTAGCGAACCTCCCCTAAAAAGAGGCCATTTCCAAAAAGGATCGTCTTCCAACCACTATTTTTCAGGGCACATGCGATAGTTTTTGGGGGAAGTATATGGATGTTTCCGAAAATAGTGGTACCCCAAAATGGATGGTTATAAAGATATACCCTATTAAAATGGATGATTTGGAGGGAAAACCCACTATTTTCGGAAACACCCATATCTTGGGATGATATATTCTTCCCAGGTTTGGATTCCTTTCCGGCGACTCTTTGCTGGGCTGGGGTGGAGGAGCCCCAAGGTTTTAGACCTGAAAAACTACATAACATGGGGTCATCTAAAAATTCAGGAAATTTAATGTTTGACGATGTTTGAGGTATGATCATTTGTAAGGGTGTCCAACCTTTAGTTTTTGAAGTTCTGGAATGTTACCTACCATTTTCTTCCCCAAGAGTATTTGGAGGCTCTCAAATTGCAAGGGTGTGAAGAACAATCAGCAATAAATGCTCCTGCCTTTGTTAATCCTTACATCTCTCAATCGAGCTCCACAAGGAAATTTTAGATCCTCTTCCAATTTTTCAGGGTTCGACTGGCTGTTCCTTTTGAAAGGGGGGTTTTATACATACCTACATTCACTCACAAATGTAGGTGATTTTGATTCAATGTAGCTAAATACGCCATGCATGGAGCATTGGGGTTTTGTCACCCTGTATATACAAATAAACATGCAGAAATGAATAGATACATCTGAACAAAGAAATACTGCTTACATATGTTAAAACATACGTGCCTTGTAAAATTCATCTATATCCTGAAATGAAATCAATGTACAACTCCAGAGTTGCATGGCTAGACAATTATGTCCTAGCTCGGTATCTTGTTTTTTTGCACTGGAAGGGATTCCAAATTCGATTCTTGGGAATAGAAATTTGCCCCTCTGGGAATAGTACTGGAGTAGTACTTTGTAGTACGGAGTAGTACTGGAGTAGTACTTTCTGGAGTAGTACTTTGTAGTACAGAATAGTACTGGGGTAGCACTTTTCAAAACTTTGTAGTACGGAGTTGTATTGGGTACTGTTTGGTGCGTAGGAAGAAGTTTGCAATTATTTGCCTCAAGTTTCGATTCTATTGTGTTTCCCAACTTTTTGGGTGTTGTTTCTTGACATTTCTGGTGAGTTTTTTTCTCAAATTATTTTTTAACTTGATTTTGTTCAACCCTTCCAGGGTTTTCACCCCCCTTTTTTCAGGAGTCCTGTGGACCCAACCTGTTTTTTTGACAAAAATTCACGATATACATTCTCCCGACCGAAAAAAAACACGTCTCCCGACGTCTCCCAAAACCAATGATCGAATCAATCAGCCTCTGGGATAGAAATGAAAACCTGAGATTCACAGCGGTTTGAGGTGGGTAAAACTGCTACACCCCAAAAAAGGGATACCCCCACCCCGCCCCCCTGAAGTTGAATCAAGGATGATTTCAAGGAGCCCCACATAGTGGGACCCCATTGTGGTAAGCTTCCCATACTATTCCCATATCTTTAGGGATTCTTATGGGAGTGGTATGAGAATAGGATGGGAAAAAGGTCCCATTATTGGGGGTCCCTGAAAATCCCATTGATGTAATATAGCTCCTGAAAGATGGTGGTTGGAAGACAATCCTTTCCTATTGGGTTTCGGTAACTTTTCGGATGTTAAATTTTGTACTAGTCAAAGGAAGTTTGGCTGCTAAACTTCCGATATAGGAACGTTCGGGCATAGGATATTTACTTTCCTGGCTCTCTTCAAGAACTTTTCACGTTTTGCGTGTTTGCAGGGTTAGGTGTAGCTTGCATGATGATTTCGAATCATTCGACATGTTTCCCGCTGCGAATTTGAGTAGTTTTTTGCTTCCTGCTTCGTGACGTTTTTGCTTCTTCCGTGATTTATTTTTCCATGATCATCTACTAAAAAACCAGCCGATTTGTAACTCAGGCCGGATAAAAATCAAGGTAACAAAAACCACACTGAAAATCTTCACGATTTCAATGTCTTAAAATCACCCAAACAGCATCACCTCATAGGAATCTACTGAAAAAAGGCCTTAAATCCGGCCTTGTTAAGGGGACAATATTGGTTCATAGGTTGCTTATTTGCTACCTCAATGAGCTTTTGCAGCAAATGATTTCTTGCAAAAAATCACAACCATAAATCTCACAATCTGCCATTATGTTTTTTTGAAAGGGAACATTCTCCAGTCAAATTAAATTGTGGGCGAATCCTCCCATCGGATTCAAAGCTTAAAAAAGGGAACATTCGTGCAAGATGGGCCCAAAAACCAGTTCAAAAATTGGAGTTCGGTGCCCCCAAAACGTAGGGTGTTATAACCACACTCACTTACCCATTATTCATGGCCATTCATAGGCTAGTTGGTGGTTTCAACCCATTTGAAAAATATTCGTCAAAATCGGAATCTTCCCCAAAATAAGGGTGAAACAAAAAAATCTTTGAGTTGCCATCACCTAGATAGGTCATAGGGGTTATGACATGTTTATAAACCTCCATTTTTTTCAACGATCATCTGGGGCATCCATCGATCTTGTGGCCTCACCAAATTGTTCGTCCAGCAACGAAAGCCACCAAGGCCACAGGCAGAAAACTCGGGAGAAGCCAGGAAATCGCCCTGCGGAGGACGTGACTTGGATGTTTTTTTCGGGTATGTCACTGGCAGGTCACGTTTTTTTTGTTAATTTTTTCTGATCAACTGCCAACAAAGTATAATGTGTGATAACAGGTTTCTTTTTTTGTTTGGGTGATATGAAATGATGTATATACCTGGATCTTCCAGGTGTGTAAAATTTGTGCCTTTTCATCCGAAAAACCTACAAAAAGGCAGAAAATTCACATATCTGGAAGATCCAGGTATATATATATATAATTATATATATATATATACGTTATTTTTTTGAGACTTCAATCCTGAATATCACAGTTCCGCGCGTCGTCTTTTTTCGTTTCATTTCGTTTTTGGGGCAAAAAATCCGGCTCCCCTGCCCAACCCCCGGACCTTGCGATGTTGCGAGCGCACCTCTTCAGCATGCTCGATCCTGAAAGGGTCGTGGGGTTTTGGTTTGGAAATAGCGATATGGATTCTTCCGAAAATAGTGGGTTTTACCCCCCAAGCATCCCATTTTACTAAGGTTTTCCATTATTTAAACCATCCATTTTGGGGGTTTTCCCCCTATTTTTGGAAACACCCATATATGATATACCTTTGAAAGAGGTGAAAATCAAATCAACTGGTCTACCCTCCGGTTTCAACTAACATAGCTGGCTGGAAAATGGACCCGGAATGAAGATGTATTTCCTATTGAAAATGGGGGTTTTCCATGGCTATGTTAGTTTACCAGAGGCCTAACCCCCCCAAAAAAACCAACACATTCCGAAATGAACCAGGGTTGTGGAACATTGGCCCAAAAAGTAGACTTTCTGAATGTTTGTTGGTTTTACACACTAGACAAACAAAAACTCATCCACTGCAATTGAAGGCTTTCCTTTAAGGGAAAATTTATCGTATTTCACTACCTTTTCCAGTGAGGTCGGTTGAGGCCCTCATTGGTCAAGTATGCCGAATATGCATGTTTCTGATCTTTTGGGACTCTTGAGTGATGTTGGAACCTCCACCAAAAAATAATGCTGGTGCTGTCCAACAACACTTCCACACTGTTTCTTGGGGATGTTCTTTAAACATCGTGAAACACGTTTCTGTCATCTTTGGGTCAGATTCTTGTAGCGAATATATTACTGAGACACATTGCAAGAATTCATCCACTCCCCACCCAAAATCATCGTAATTTCATGGAAGAAAAATCGCAACATGCATCAACTACTACGCTACTACTCTGACTCATGGAAGTGGAACATGGCTGTATCTCCAATATTTGTTTGTTTCCTTTAAACTCTAGCTCAATTTTCCACTGAACCATGATTTGTGGAAGAAACAAGAAACAATGCCCTCCCCCAACAAACAACTAAGATATTTTTCCCACGTCGAGACAAGTAAAATAATTGACTCAAACACACACACCTTGGGGTATGGAAAATTTTGTTACTTCCCATCCAGGAGGTATACCACCCTTGATATCCCAACATGGCATGGCCACGTCCAGGGGAAAATGCTCAGGAGTTGGGTACCACATGTGAACCCCCTTGGAATTGTTGACACATGGATAACCAAAATCACAACAAAATGATGGATTATGTAAAAGGTACCTGCTGTCAACTAACTATGGTTATTTTAGGTACCATGTTCAATCTCAATTTACTTTACTTTCCTTTGTTGTCCTTCTGCTTGAACAAACCTACTGTTTGTAACCACCATCTTTGGGCCCAAGGATGTCTGTAGGGAATGTCACCTGCATTTCTGCAGGAAATGGCAGCCAAAAAAACATCGTCCATCCCACCATCCCCTCCTCCAATGGACAACTTCCACATTGCGATTCTCAATGACCTGATAGAGGGGGGAACCAGCTGGCTGTCGTCGTTTTCTTTTGATGGCCGAAAACTGATGTCAGTTTTTTCAAAATGGAATTCAGTTGCGGGAATTACAACAAGCCGGAACACACCGTTGTTATCCGTTGTTTCAAGTGAAGTCAGCAAAAATTGATCCAGAGATACTTTTGCACAAACTCTGGCCACATGAGTTGATGTGGTGAATTTTTCAGCATGCCAACAGGTATAGTGATTTTTGTCCATCAGCAAGATTGTCATCTGAAAGTTTCTTTTTCCTTGTAAGCTTCAGTGGAATGAAGCTCTCAAAAAAAAAATCAGTCAAATCCCAGTCAAACGAAACAAGTTTGGTACCTTTTTGCTTTTGGGAGCTATCATGATTTATCGTTCTGTTAATGTCGCCATCTTTCACCAACCAGGAAAATGCTTAAAAACAATCTTATACTTATGCCCTTAAATCCCCTAGATATCCGCTAGAGAAGGCCCTACCTCTTGGTGGAAACCCATCCCAACTCCTTCCAAACGGTACCTGAATACGCTTCTCCAGCTGCAACAAGTATTCCTGCAGTTGCCATCTGTTTGATGAACGAGATGGCATGCAGAAAAGTAATACCAAGTGCGACTAAAACAGGACCAACCCCTTTCCAAATCAAACAGACTTGATTAAGGGGTTATTACACCCTGGAAGATTAACATGGTTCACCTACAAATCACCAATTTGGAAAGGTCATTCATTGTCCAAACATTATGATTATGGAAACCGTGTTAATCTTCAGGGTGTAATCTGGCTTAACATGAGGCAGATTAGGTTGACCTGGGTCTGTTAAGAACTGGGATACTAAGCACTGCAGATACACCCCAGAAATCTAACATAGATACCAACAATTGCTATGTTTAAAGGGAGTTTCCTTTTCCAAACCATCATTTTGGGTATCCATGTTAGTTTTCGGGAATGTAACACTTATTTCTGCACCTTACATCACTAGATTAACTTTTAAAAGTGTGTTCAAAGGCACTATGTAGCCCCCGAAAACTAACATGTTTGCGAAAAAGGACCCGTTTAAAAAAAGGAAAGGATCGTCTTCCAACCGCTATTTTTCAGGGGAAAAATGCTAGTTTCCCGAGGAGCAGTCATCACTTTGTAAAGATGCATGCGGTAGATGTATTAAAACTAATGTGAGAACTTCTTAAGCTTGGTATATTGGGTGTTTCCGAAAATAGTGGTACCCCAAAATGGATGGCTTATAATGGAAAACCCTATTAAAATGGATGATTTGGGGGTACCACTATTTTCGGAAACATCCATATGTATTCCATGAATTAGGATGAGTTGTTTTTTACATCTGTTCTGTCTTTTGCTGGATTCCTGAACCGTCAACAGTATGAAATGCTGTGAAGAATAGGATGTACTCTGTATCAATTGGTGCTTGCAGGATGTCTTCCATCCAGCATTTACTCTCAGCCAGTTGACTTGCAAACCTGCTTGTGTTTTGGTGACATCTCATGATCCACTTGCATGATTTTAGGAGACATGAACCCACCTTATCTCTTCAGATTTTTCTTTGTGTACCCTCCCTCAAGACTAGCATAGCCCCTAAAAAATGGATGGTTGGAATACGATCGTTTCCTTTTTCGAAGCAAAAAACCTATTTTCAGGTGTAAGCTCGCTGAGGGTACAGCCCCGGTAAGTTTGTGTAAAATTACATCAATCCCTCCCTGATCAAACAAACACCCATCAACTAATGGTTAGGTTTGGTGGTTTTGGGGCCCTTTTGCTTTGGATTCCTGGATGATCCCCAAAAATGAAACCCTAAAATGGGCCCTGGGTGGGGGTAGATCCAACTCACATGTAATCCCCAAACGTTTAAAGGTTGGCCATTGATTTAGTGAGTTACTAAGATGACTCCTGATTGCCAAAAAAGGACCATGTTCCATCATTATTTATCCGTGATGACTGATGGTCGGCCCGGGTCAATCCCATAACCAATCGTGTGCATAATATTCGAATTGCGACTACTTCTGTTGATGGTTCCGAAATCCGGCTAACCAGTTGATGATGGACAGTTTATCCCATCATATCAAGGGTCTTATACATCCCAGGTGGCGATCGCCGGATTTCTGAACCATCAACAGTTCCATCACATTCTACAAAACCTCATTCCCAAAACAAAAATCACCCGAAAAAACAAAAAAACACATAACAACATGTTGATTCTCCACCATGTCTTACCGGAAACCTTCATCCCCTTCCAATCCAACCAACCCAAACTCGGCCCAAACGTTAAACCGGTTTCCAAAAAATTCAGGGGCGCCTCGCAGCTGTTGCGCATAAAGAGTTCACCCAAACTGGAGGTCCTTAAAGAGCGGACAAAAACCCCAGCGTTTTTTTTGGCCAAAAAAAACGTTGCCTTGAAACACAACCCAAAGTCAAGTTGAGTTTGAAACATTTCCCCCGTGAAAAATCTGGCTTTTCTCCAGAAAATCGAAGAAAGTATTTTGTCCGTATCTGTTGTTGTTGAATAACGATTTTTTTGCCCCAAAGTTAAGTTAAGTTGAATCACGTTTTTTTAATGTGAAACCAACCTTACTAAACGAACCATGGTGTTCTTTCAGAATCTGATCGACTGAAAGCACTGGCAACAGAAAATCTGGTTGTTTTGGGTTTACAGGAGATTCTCTCTACCCAGTTTATGGGAATTATAATAAACCATTAAATTAATGACCCCAATTAAACAACCAGGATTCAATGGAAAGTATCCGGCCGGGTTTCTTTCGTGGTTCACCTGGGTTTCATCCTAAATGGATGTAGGCTGACTCCCCAAACTAAGGCCATTCTAATGCATTGATTGTTTTTCTGGACCCCCTGAAGTACACCCCCCTCTAAGGGCTAGGTGAATTGGAATATTACTTCATTAAGCTCCTGAAGCTTCTGAAAATTACCCGCCCTAAAGCTCACGGTTTGCGCCCTGAAAAATAGGCAAACTCCCAAAAAGGAAAGCATCGTTTCCCAACGACCCACTTTTAGAGGCCGGGATATGTCAGTTTTAGGGAGTGTAAGAAACGTCATGAACAGAAATCTCTAACATTCAAACGTGTCTTGGGGGTAAACTCATTGGTCGGCACAATCCAGGTAGCTGTGACTAGGTGGTTTCAACCCAATTGAAAAATATGAGTCAAAATGGGTTCATCTTCCCCAAATAGGGGTGAAAATCAAAAATATTTGAGTTGCCACCACCTAAGTGAGATGTGACATGTTTTCTTTCAAATGTCCGGTCATCTTCTTGGGACTTCCCTCCAAGGTTGATGGGTTCCCTGGGTTCCCCCAAAGGTAGCAGCTGGACAATGGACTTGCTTTAAGATTAGGTTGGAAATGAATATTGATAGTGATTTTCAAGTGTTGTGTTCGATTATAGGAGGAGGATGGCAAACATTTGGAACTCAAGTGATGCAAGATTTCAAGTATCAGGGTTGGACATAATACCATCCGTTCTTTAGCTACATTTAGCCAAACATATTTGAAGAACATAGAGTACGTAATTGCACTTGTTTTCAGCATAAAAGTTTGTGGCTTTTAAATACGCTTCCGACCGGCTACTATGTGTGCGCAAACAACAAAAATACTTTCTTCTTCCAACAACTGTGTTTGTGGGACGTTGGAAGAGGGCGAGCAAAATAAAACATCCACACAAGCACGCTTTTCGGCTGCACCCTTTCGATATTTTTGCGTTCCAGTTTTGATGCCTCTACGATATGTGAGGATTCCCCCCACTGAAATGAGAATTGTGTCAATTGCCCAGGTTTTTGTACGGGCAGTTTTACATCTGATGCCATGGCGCAGTGTTGCAATCTCTGCCTGCTCCTTCTCCACAGCACGGCGCAAGGTGTCCACCTTTTCTTTTTGGTTGGCAACGTCTGGGATTCGTACCAAAAAACAACGGTGGTATTTGACGAAACTTCACATGACCTATGACCTTTGGAATCATTCAGCACACAGGGGCAAACAAATGAGGGATGATCAAAACCCTTATGGCATTCCATTGCGCTGGTTGGTCAATAGGGATCGGTATAAGGGTTCATTAAAATCCTTATGTAGCTGGGTAGTAGAATCCCCTCCGCACCCCGACCAACCAGGGTTTTTTCATTGCTCAAATGGGCTTCTTAATCCAATGTCTTTTTTCACCTTTCAACCAATTTCCTGATTCACAGCACCACATCAGCGATGTAAGCCTTTGGGGAGGTGTCGGTCGAAGAATTTTGAAGGAACGCTGCCACCATAGAGATTATAAGACTTGGGGGATCTTAGTTTTTTAATTTGCCAAATATTAAGTAACCATTGGCTTACATTGATACATGTAGTGTACATATTAAATGTAACTATGAATGCACAC
Source organism: Breviolum minutum Mf 1.05b.01 (assembly GCA_000507305.1). Classification (NCBI taxonomy): domain Eukaryota; class Dinophyceae; order Suessiales; family Symbiodiniaceae; genus Breviolum; species Breviolum minutum. The sequence goes on from DF239735.1 coordinate 29,965, forward strand.
AAGCAAAATATTTCATGATATTTTCCAACCTTTCAATATTGATTCCCAACCCTGCTTGCCAGTGGATGTTGCCTCATGTTTTCACTTGCAACATCTAGGACCTGTTTACCATCACTCCTTCAACCTAAAACAGAAGCCGGATGAGTTGAACCCAGAAATGAAAAAAATATATCATTTGTCTACCATTTTCCATCATTTTTGGCCAGGATTTCAGGCGTTAACAAAGAAAAACACATCTCAACTAAAAACATCTGTGAAACCATCTGCACTCCGTGAAACCAACATTTTCGCACCCTGAACATTCATGGTTGGACGACGATCCGGCTTTTTTTTTTTGATTCGGCCTATTTTCAGGGGCTACAAGGTGGCCCCTATTAGATATAAACGGAGTTATAACTCCTAATAAGTAGGGTGAAATCACCTCAGTTAGCCATTTATCTTTTCACCATTTTCACCCCATTTATTTTCTGATCGGCTCGGGGACCACCTGATTTTTTTCGTTCGTTTCAGGGTACGGAGGGTAGTTCTGAACTGGTTCTCCCGTGAGCGGCGGCCTCGTGTTCCAAGGATTCCAAAGTTTCATCTTTGGTGACATCACCTTAGGCTCCCATCTCTCAAGGGGAAAGGATCGTGGAAAACCACCAAGTAAATCATTCTGGTCAAATTATAATATTTCACCACCCCAGATTTCCCTGAAATAGCCGGGGATTTCCTTACTAAACCACCATTTGGGATAAATCGGTCGTGTGAGGTCGCTATAATTTGACCAGCAGCATTGCTTGATTGTTGATACTTTATGGGGTAATTACCAAGGAACGAAGCCCATTATTTTATGGATCCACTTTTTCGTTGCAATGATCATACCTTTGTGGCCCTGACTTGTTATTGATGTACCCTCCGGTAAACTAACATAGCAATGGAAAATGGACCCTGAAGATGTATTTCCTATTGAAAATGGGGATTTTCCAGCCAGCTATGTTAGTTTACTGGAGGGTATTCCAAATGGCTTAGTGTTGAAGCAATCTTTACCCATGAAGGGACACAATTTTCCCATATTTTTCGAGGCCTTCGGATGAGCATTTTCAACTAAAAAATCCGTGCAACAAGATTTCTCTCTGACATCTTTGCTCGCACCAAAGACATTGAAAAATTCCAAGAAAGATTTTGAAGCATCTTTTCAAGCCAAACATGTGCTAACAAACTAAGTCGTCTTTGGCCACCTCCAACCCAAAAAACACCGAACCAAACCCTGATTTGGATGTTGAACCTTCCCAAATTTCAATTCCAGAAATCACTCACTTGGAGGATTGTGTGTTGGTCAGATTGGAAAAAAAACGTGGTGTGATTTCAGGTTCACTTAGAATAGGGATACATAGAGGGTTACACCTTGAAAAATCAACATGGAACCTACAAATCTACCATTTAGCAAAGGAAAATCATCTAAATCTAAACCAAACCTCCATCAATTATTGTTTTCCATGTTAATTTTTCTAGGGAAAAAGAAGCCACCAACGACACATCGACAAAAACAGCTACTTTGAGCCTTTGAAAAGTGCCAAGAACAAGTGACGTGTGGTGGATCCCGCGGTGTTTCTTGTGCCCTGCTTGGATCCCACGGTATTGCCCGCACCCGCCGTGCGGATCGGGCGCATTTCGCGTTTCGGGGGGTGGCTGGATCTCAAGGCGGGATGAAACAAATGGCGCTAGGCTGGTAGGTTGGTAGGTTTCCCAAGATTTTTTAACATGAGCCCAGATGGGTGTTTCCGAAAATAATTGGTTTTTCCCCCAAATCATCCATTTGTTCATAGAGTTTTCCATTATGTTCACCATCCATTTTGGGGGTACCTCTATTTTTGGAAACATCCAGATGTTGGTATCCTAAAAGAACATATAGGGAAACCAGCTCTTCATCTGTTTTTTTTTGCACCTTTTTCTTTTGGGCCATAAATTCTTGATCCTTTGCAACGGCAAAACTTAGGTGGCCTTGTTAAAGGTTCAACTCTTAGTGAGCTACATTTTAAAACCCCACCAAATTTAAAGGGTTAAGGGCAGGGTACAAGGGACGATGCCCAAGATCTGCCAAGTAGGGTGAAATCGTTGCACGATGTCTGTAACCATGACATTGGGGAGGTTCTCATCCCTTCATTTGCAGCTAGTGCCTTTTTGCAACTCCCTTAAAAAGGTATACCTTTGAATATGAGAATCCATGGTAGTTTTTTGTTTTTGGGGTTCCCGGAAAACTCATGTTTTGTTCGGGGGGATTTGTGATAGTCTTGGATGGATTCCATGGGATTGGTGGGATAAAAAGAAATCCCTCCTTCTTTTTAACGCGGAACAGTACACCCTGGAAGATTAACATGGAACATAAATCATAGAGGTTTGGAAGATCATTTTCCTTTCTAAATGGGTGATTTGTATGTTCCATGTTAATCTTCCAGGGTGTACTCGACAATCCCATCTCGTGGGTTTGATGGTGCGGTTTGCTTTTTTTTCCGCTCCATGTGGCCAAGGCTGTTTTTGAAGATCCTCTCATAAACTACAATGACACTGGAAACCCATCCTTTTGAATACACAAATGTATCAATCATAGTCCCATGTTCCATTATTGCAACATCTTTGTTGGTCCCGGAGTGTAATTCCCCCAAGTGACATATTTGAAGTTGAGATGGGCCTGTTAAATATCGTGCTTTTTAATGTCCGATGACTCAGAAAACTGCAGGGAAAATGGCGCTCGCCGGCATGCATGGCAACTGAAATAGGACATCTCAAAACATGAAGGTGGCTTTCCTATCAGAGAATATATTTTGAACTAATAATTTCTTAGAATAATTAAGGCTATCCCGAATCTCGACAGGAAAGCCTCTTTTTGATCCTGGGTGAAACGCAAAAAAACAAATCATCTAAAGAAAGGTAATCCTGATTCCTCAACGAAACCACGAATGAGGTCCTACTGTAGATCAACCCTGCAATGGAAATTAGAAAAAAACTTCCTAAATCGTTGGGCCTTAAAGAAACCTTTTCCATCCTTTTCCCCAAACCCATGTGGTTGTTTCTTGTGAACAAATGGAACCAGAGCCAGCCATAAAATATCTTCCAAATGATAACCTCAAAGTAGATTCAGATCAAATTCTCCTCCATAAGTTGCTAGTTCTGCACCATGGGATGCTCACTTGCCATTTTTCAATTTCACTCAGGCGAACGTAGTTTTCAAAGCAACACCCTTAAAAAGGACCACCTACTTGCAGAACTGGTACCATCAACACATCCCTGAACGTTGCAACGAACTGACTACGAAATCTGGATCTTACAAAATCCTCAAACTATCTTACAAAACAAGGCTTTCTTAGGATGTCTTTTTTGGGGGGTCTCAAAAACCTACTCACAAGATATTGAAGGATCATGGTGGTCAACAAAATCGTTAATAAGGCCTTATTTGGGGGGAGGTTACCCTTAGATTCCTCGACTTTCCATGATGTTTAGGGCTCTCTCTCGATATTTTTTGAAAGACTTGCACTCCAAAAAATAGGCGCCTTGGATTTGCTTGGTGAAGTTCGTTTGACAAACGTATTCCCTAAATGGTGGTGGATTTTTTTCATGGTGATGAATCTCAGCTTAGATAAAACTGGTGGTTTGGGTTGGTGGTTTGGAGTTGGGGGCAAGGCCTTGTTTTTTGATTAGAAATTGATCCAACTAAACACATCCAAGTACTGGGTGGTAGTTTTTTTTTTGGACCCCCCCTTTGGAAGGTAACGAATGATACCGTAGCGTTCTAAAATGATACCTGGCACCCGTAAGCAAACAACAAAAAACATCGGCACTACGGAGACCGCGACAACTGCCAGCCCACCCCATCCGCCCCAGACCGCACCTTCCGAGTTCTTCACTAAGGGTCCCACCTCTTGTGGTGACGTTGGTGACCGTGTTCTTTCTTTTCCGGGTGATATAGAAACCCACCAAAACCACAGGATTTTAGGATTTTCTTTTTTGGATGCAAATCTCCCAAGAGTCCCCCTAGAAACTACACCCGACAAGATTAAGAAGGAACCTGAAAATGGATGGTTTGGAACATGCTTTTTCCTTTTCCAGGTGCGAACAAAAATCAGGTTCCAATGTTAAGCTTCTGGGGTGTATATTTATACGTCCCTTTTACTCTAAATTCACTTTTTGGAAAGAAACCATGTGAACTACACCTTCATTCTTGCAAATGATTCTTCACTCGATGCATCATACGTGACAATGGAGTCCTTTACTGGCATGCATGGTCACAAAGACCCAGTACCAATCCTATCAGATTTTCTATTGGAAGATGTTTATCAACCCTTCAAAAGTCACCCGTCATGCCGAGTCATTGTTTTCAAGAAAGCTTGATTGTTCTTTTCGGGTTGGCTAGTCTTGTGAGTCCTTCTAGTACCCTCCCGAAGTTTAACAGTTGGCCCCTGAAAAGTTACCTTCCAAGTAGGAAAGTAGTCTCCCGACCACCATTTTTCAGGGGCGAACTGTTAAACTTCAGGGGTGTAAAGGATTGCGACGACTAGTTGTTGTTGTTTCTCACTTTCATTGCCGGCCAAAAAGGTATTATGTCACAGGTACTGAACTTTTGGACAACTTCGCCTCTGATTTGTACCGCTTGATTTTTTTTGGAGCTACCCTCGGAGGGTTTTTGACAAGGTGTATATAGTGAAACAGCTTGTACTGTTGATGGTTCAGAAAACCTTCACCCACCAGTTGATATGGTAAACATCCCATTCTTTTCAAGGTTTCGTACATCCCAGGTGGTTGGCCTTGGGATGCCTTGAGATTTCTTCCATCAACAGTAACAGTTCAATCAAATCTTTGATGAAATTCCGGGTGATGCTTGAGACTCTTCGTTTTCTAAGCCCCAGAGTTTCTGAACCCCGAAAGTCTCACAGCAAAAAAGTCGTCATGTCTTGATCCCTGCAAGTGAACCTAGATGCTAAAAAATGAATGGCCCCTATAAGATTAAATACCTGTTAAAGGTGTCAAACTTCGAGAAGGTGTAAAATTTGCCAACCCCAGAATAAAAGCGTCAACGAATCTATAGAAAAAAACATTTCCCGTCAACTCACCCACCGCAAAATCCTCTTCCCACCGCCGAAAACTAACGAAGGTCCCAATGTTTGTGGCTCGAGGCTCGAAGAATACTTTACTTTTGAAATCGCTCCCTTTATAGGGGACGTTTGCGAGTTTTCCGGGGTGTATGGTAAGGTGACAATGGAAAAAACAACCATGACTGAAGATTTGCATCCCCTATTCAAGAATTAGGTGGATTTTCCATTGCCAGCCATGTTAGTTTTCAAGAGTGTACACTCCCTAAAACCAACAGTTCGCCCTTGAAAATAGGCCGTAAAAGACCCCAAAAGGAAGCCGGAAACTCATCTTCCAACTATCCATTTTCTCAGGTGCAAAAATGTTAGCTTATTGGAGGCTGCATGTTTTCCGGCCGGATTTCCCAAGATTGTTTCACCACCAAATTTTTATGGCCGGTCAACCTACCCCTAACGTACTTCCCCCCTCCCCGAAATAAGGCCTCAATAAGAGCTTATGAAAACCCATTGGTTTCCCTTACTAAGGCCAGCTATTCAACCCTTATTAACCTGAGGGGGGTTACGTTAGGGGTAGGTTCCTCGGTCCCCGGTTTGACCAGGACATTTTGTTGATCGGATCACTAGTTGGTGGTTTCAACCCATTTGAAAAATATTAGTCAAAATGGGAATCTTCCCCAAAAAAGGAAGAAAAGTTAGGTCTAGGTGAGTCGCGAAACACCAAGAAATCTCCAACAAGACCCACTGAAAGGACCAGTTAAACCTGAGTATCTTATAGCTCTTGCACCTTACCTAGGGGTTCGTTGGTAAGGTCCAATTTGATTTTTGATGGATTTGTGAATCGGATCAGTTCCGACCTCATCTAAGGACTTCCCTTCCACATTGGTGCCATTCACGGCGACGACTTCGTCTCCCTCCAAGACCCACATCCCTGGTGGCAGACCGGGAAGGAGTTCCGGCCCCGAGTTTTCCGTTTGAGGTACTGGAAAAAACAAAAAAACAGCCAAAATGAACATGCCAAAACTCCAAATGGCTGTGAAAATTCACCAAGAAACTTGGGGTGATGAAAAAAACGCAAACGTGAAAAAAAACCGAAGTGAACTTGATTTTTAATTTATCCCTAAATTGATGTGAAGACTTCTTGTAAGTCAAAACCGGAGAAAACTACATCCAAGTTGATTTCGTCCAAGTAGATGGAACTGCAAATCCCCTAAAAAGAGCAGGATAATCATCTGGCCGAATTGTAACATTTCACTAACCTAGATTTCCCTGAAATAAGGGGATGTCCCTTACTAAGCCACCATTTGGGGTGAGGTCGTGTGAGGTCGCTATAATTTGACCAGAGTTATGTCTTTCTCAATGATGTTACATACTGAAGTCGCTTATACCGTTGACGTTGTCCAATATGCCGGGACCAAGGGGCTATGGAATTTTGACCCAAAAGAATCATAGATCAGTTCGTATCCGAAGATTGAACTGTGTTTAAAATTTAAGTTCCTATAGTTCATATGCTGGTCCAACCTCCAGGGACGTGTCATCGTCATATCAAGGAATGCCATGTGCGGAATCTATATGTGAAACCAAACATGTCTATATAAATGCATCCTTCCATCGACAGTCTGGCTGCTTTTTTCCCAGTGATATCAATTCCAGAAAAATCAACACACGTCCATTCGTTTTTTTGAACAATACCTACAACATAGTAGGCTTGGTGCGACACGAATAATCCATCATCTGTATATATATCATGGGTTTTCGGTAGATCATCTTTCTCTTGAATCCCGCATCGCAAAAACTAAAACAAACACCTCAGGGACCCATCCATTTTTCATACCTGGCATTACTTTCACAATTTTGGGCCGCAGATCTTTGGTGATGCCCAACGTTCGAACAGGTAGCACTGGTAGCCCCCCCCAAACGACTTTTCTCTGAATTCGCCTTCTTCTCCATCAATGATGACCTTAAACCAAAACAACACCGAAAAAAAACGCGTGAATAAGATCCCATACTATGTATCCATGTATGGTATATTTAGTCTACAGTTGGTTGATTTTTTTATGGTAAATGTAGGGAAATATACCAGTCCCATAGGTTGTTTGGGGATGCTGGGGGGATGGGGTTTTGCTGGTTTTTTCATGATCTTGATATTGGATCATCTCTCCAAAAAGGATTGGGGTGACATTAGAAGATAGCTGCAATTGCTTAGAGTAGATTGTTGAGTGATGTTTTCTTAATGCCACCAGGTTGAAACAACTTTATTTTGTTTCAACTTTCCAAAAAAAAAGAAACTGCTGCTTACGAATACGCTGGTTCTTCATAAGCAGTAAAAAGTCATACATTCCCGAAAACTAGTGGCTGGAGGGCCCAAATATGATGGGCCTTGGAAAACGTGGACTCCTTTAAAAGATAGCTAATTGGTGGTTTCAACCCCTTCTGAAACATATAGTAGTCAAATTGGATCATTTCCCCAAGGATTCGGGATGAACATAACAAATATTTGAGTTACCACCACCCAGTATAGCCATTTTTTGGGGAATATCACTTCGCGGCCAGATAAAATTCTGCAGTGGAAAAACTTCCATTTTTGGCCCCAAAACTTCACCCATTTGGTTCCCCACGCGCTTGTTCAATTGATCCGTGTTGCCATCCTCACGGTGTCGTGTCATGGCTGGGAGCTTGCTCCAGGGTGAGGCTTACCATCCGCTGAAACTAACAGCCAGTTTGCCCCTGAGTTTTCAAGCTGGGCCCCAGGATTTCAAAAGGACAGTAGTATACAGTAGTATTCCAACCATCCATTTTCAGGTGCTCTGATTGATGATTTCCAAACTGAATGGGAAGACGTGACCGTCCCCCCCCAAAAAAGGTACGGTATTAAATTGGGTGTGGCCGCCTCACAGGATGCCAGTGGCAAGTGACATGTAATGTAAGAATCCTTTTGGTCAACTGTTACTAGGAGGTGGCACGCCCAAGGTATAAATAATTTAAAAACACACTGTTTAATAAAAACAATTCACCATGTAACTAAACACTAAGGAAAAATATCAAACATCCATTCCAATGCATTGTGAACTTTCCACCTGATGCATCAACTCTCATTTCACACGGCGGTGATCGACAACCAACACCCGCGGCGATCTTTTTCTCATCGGGGTGAAACTTGGCGGTTGGGCGGTGACCAAAAAAGCACTTGTGGACAAAGGAATCTCAATGCGAATTCATGGTTAGTTTTTTTTTTGTAATCCATCTTTTTCAATCTTGGTTGAAACCTTCGATTTTCTTTGGAAGATATCATCAAAAAATCTTTGTGAAGAAAAATGGTACCCTCCCAAAGTTTAACATGGAACCTGAAAATGGCACCCTGGAATAGGAGATTCCTTTTGGAAACCATCATCTTCAGGTTCCATGTTAAACTTCCGGGGTGTAGGTTCCTACTCTCTTTGCCAATTGAAATTCCTTTCGATCGTTGCTTCCCTCGACTGGCCCGCGGTCTTCGCGAGCATCAGCTCTGCAGAACATTTTCCAAGTCCCGTCGCATGATTCCTGGCGGTCATGATGGCTGCAAGTATTTTTTGGGCAATTTTCGTATAAATCCTTAACCTGATTTAAGGCCATTTATGGGGGGATTCCCCTACTAAACCACCACTTTTTCCGCATCACTTTTTCCGCATTGTTCAAAGGCCTCAGCTTAGCGTAGACCCTTGGCCTACTAAACCACCATTTGGGGTGGCCAACCGGCGGGTTGGTCGTTATAATTGCCCAGAAGTATCATCTCCAGTTGATGGCTGAAATCCTGTACAGTTGAGGTGGGCAGTTTACCTCAGTCTTTGATATTATTCTTTGTAGCTGTACTCATTCTGCTATATTTGCAAATCATACTGTTGATGGAAGAAATCCTGCACGACCTGGGATGGTTAAAACCCTATAAATAATGGGATAATTATCATCCTTGGTGGTGCAGGATTTTGTCCATCAACAGTATCAAACTGATGATGTCTCTAACTTATTCTCTATACTATAGTTGTGGTTTCAAGTTTCAACCCATCTGAAAAATATGCTCGTCACATTGAAATCATTTTCCCAAACATTCGGGGGTGAAAATAAAGAATAAATTTGAAACCACCACGCAATAAACCAGCTCCATTTATAGGAGTGGAAAAAACAGTGAGTGACTCATTTATTTTCGCCCATGTATTAAGGGTATGGAAATCGGAAATCCTCAACTGGATTTGATCGAAAAACCTCCAATTATTGTGACCAACTTTCAGTGGGTCACCATCCATTTTCTCCCCAATTTCTGTCATAATTTCGTGGTCAAATAATTCGACCCTCGATTTGCCAAACCACCAAAACCCAGGTGAAACCACCCGAAAAAATCAGGTCACCTTTTTTGGGGCCAAAAAAGGAACATTGAGATCTTTCCGTACCCTAAAGCTAACATCGCGGAGAAAGTCTTGGGATTCCCCAGTGGTTACATCCATGACCCACCTTGGTGGAGATCCTCCCAGTGAAGGACGTAAGTAGTGGTGATGAGATAGCCGGATCACCCACCAATTTATAAGCCATGAAAAGGTCTAGAGTCTAGAAGGGGTCCCAATAACCCGACCCTTAGGGGAAAAGGTAACCCATAACCAGACCATAAACCACTGAACCAAGTTGTGGGATAATCCTCCAAGCACCAAAAATCCCGCCCCCAATGCCCACCATGGTTTTCCGGCAGCTGCGTATTCCGCAGGTCGCATTTGCGCAATTTGGCGCGCCGGAACTTGGCGTCGTTGAGGTAACTATCGCCTCACAGATGAAGACGGTGATCGACCAGATTGATTAAAAAACAGTACGGAAGGCCACCAGAGTGCAGTTTTTTATTGATTTCAGGCAGTTTTCAAAACTAATTTGATATTATCTAATGTAATATTTGTTCAATGTCTTGTTTCTTTCCCGGTGGAAGCCCTTTGATGGGACAAAAGGTCATAAACACCCAGAATACAAGAGAATTAAGAATTTAAATAAGAGCCTTGAAAACCAAAAAGAACTGGAAAACCACCTAAAAACTTATAGAACACTAAAAAACCAAAAA
>DF239735.1:40447-67318 GCA_000507305.1 Breviolum minutum Mf 1.05b.01
TAAAATTGACCATTAGAAGAATCACTTTTCAACAATCATTTGAAAAGATGAAAGCTTGTACAAAGAAGGGTGCTTGTGGAAAGGTTACTATATAATGAAAGCTAATTGATTCAAATGAAACAAGTTTACTTCAGGGAACAACGCATTAAAATATATAGTCAAATTTCATGTCTTTATATGATGATGAAAACTTGTGATAACTTGTGATATTTCAATTTCATAAATCAATAAAAAACTGCACTCTGGTGGCCTGCCAGCCTCTTAAAAAAAGACTGGTGATTCCTAAATTAGTTCTATAGGTCCCTGGCCAACTTAAAAATATTTCACCAACCTATGTTTCCCTGAAATAAGGGGATTTCCCTTCCTTGGCTACCTCTTGGGGTGAGGTCGTGTGAGGTCGCTATAATTTGACCAAATAGGTGGTTCTTGGTGATTTTTTCAGGTAATTCTACAGGTGATCAACTAGGATTGAATCCTTTTTTTTGAAAAAAAAGAAAGGTGATCACCCGAAAAATCTTTTCTTTCGTTTAAAAGCTGGGGAGATACATGAAATCAATTTATTGCTTTTCCATGACGTCATGTTTCAGCTGGAACGGTTCTTTGGGTCGGTGATTTGGGATTGAGTAACAATCCCTTTCATTGAGGGGATCCAAGAGGCTTCAAACCAACAAATTAACCTCTGACTAAGAGGTGAGTTTTTTTTGTGAACATAATTTCAGAAAGATCCAGGAACTTTATGAAATAGTATAGCTTACAAAAAGATTAAACAAGATCCAATAGTATTCCAACTAAAGAATAGATCCAATATAACATGGCTATGGTATTTGGTGCCCTACCCTACCTAAAACCAACAGTTCGCCCCTGAAAAAAAACAAACAACTAGGTCCCAAAAGGAAAACACACAAATCTTCCAACCACTGCAAGCTGCTAACTTTCATGGGTTTGTTTGTAGGCTTCAACAAGGAGCTGAAGTAGAACCATATTTTCCGATGAACTTTTTTGGTGAATCGTGGAGTCCTGATCCCAAGACCTAAAAAAAAAACAGTCTTCCTAAGTGGGGTAACTGGAACCAGATGGGTTTCTTAAGGAAGTTTTTTTTTTCTCCGGGAACTTCCCAGGAAACTTTCAGGAAATAAAAACCCTAAGAATCCCATGAGTAGGTCGAAATCTCTTCTTTTGTTCGGGGAGGATAAAGGATACAAATATCCAAGACAGTTACAACACACACCTGGAGCACACCCCAGGCAATCCCCCTACCCAACTATGAAAGAATCCCTTTATAGCCTGTTGGTAAAGGTTAAGGGGTGTGTTCCAAAGGTGTGTTGAAATAACCTTTGGAAATACAAAGTAGAAACACTAAAACTCGATCTTTGAAAGTGACGTCACCGAGGTCGGAGTTGAGGTACATAGAAGATCTTCCACCAACCATTTATCTAGTCGGAACCAAACATTCTAATCGAGTAGAAGGTGACACTCCTCAAACATTTCTCTTGTTGAAGCAACTTCTAAGAAGATATTGAACACTTGAACACCAGTTGTGTTAAATCGTTGTTGAGTAAACAATTTTGTGATAAGCAGCACTTGGGTGGTCGGTTACATCGGTCTGCCTGATTTACTGTACTCTCAAATCCTTGACAGGCCCTTGACAAGAGTTTCATGAAGCTTCCGGAAGGTAAGTGATGGTTTTAGCCCAAAGGATCCCAAGGGTTTAATCAATTTTCCAGTACACCCGGCAAAGAACACGAAATCCAGGATTTTTAGGAAATGCATTCATACTGCTGATGGTTCAGAAATCCCAAACAACCACTTGGGATGTTAATCAAATCCTGTAAATAATAAGCTAAACTACCATTTACCACATCAACTGGTAGATGCCGGATTTCTGAACCATCAACCGAATGAACCAAGTGGAGATGTGGCATGTGACTTGAGATGTATCCAGCTTCACTGGTAGACATAAATATGAAACCGTATCAACTATAACCATTGGTTTCCCATTGGTTTCCTTATTGAAGGCTTCTGAAAACCGTTGGTTTCCCTTAACAAGGCCTTGTTACACCCCCCAAAATTTAACATAAGCCCTGAGAAATGATCATTGTAACACTAGCTTCCGCTTTTTCAATGGCACCTTTTCAGTTGGGAGCCGTTGAACTTCTGGGATGAAACACCCACAGTGCTTCCATGATTGCTAACCACCTCTCAAAACCAAAAAATATATAACAGATTCACAAACAACCGTGTTTTTGTAGTTTAAATTGGGTTTTCATCCATCATCACCACTATCCATCATCACCTTGTGTGTGTTTGGTAAAACAAAAAGCCCGAGGGACGCAGAGAAGCTTCTTGTAAATCCGCTTCATCCAAGGTGGCATACATTAAATCAGCACCTCAGTCGAAAAAAGGAAGAGTTAGGTCTAGGTGAGGTCGCGAACAAAAAATCCCTTATGACATTCTATTGAATCCTGGTTGTTTAATAGGGATCCCCATAATCTAGTTGGTGGTTGAACCAACCCATTTGAAAAATATGCTCGTGAAATTGGATCATTTCCCAAGGTAGGGATGGAAATAAAAAATCTTTGAAACCACCACCTTGTAATGGTTTATGATAATCCCCACATAACTGGGTAGTTTGTCATTCCCTACTATATACCCTAAAGAACCAGGGGCCCTTTTTGTTCATTGCTCAGGAAATGTTTCAACGTTTTTGGAGGGTTGGGGGCGATACATGATGGTGAAACAGATCTCAACAAGACACCCTCCACAAAATTGGGGTAGTTATCTATGTATACGTTCCCAACTGCTGGGCGAGTCATACTGCTGATAGAAGACATCCTGCACCAGTTGATATGTCCGAAACATGAAAATATTCTATGCGTCTATGTCTTCCTGAAACCGTTGCAAAAACCTGAGACACTTCATCTCAACTACTGAGGCAACATTCCAAAACCAAAAAATGGTAGTGAGACGGGCATGTGGCTCCAAACGAATGACGTCTTAGGTATGCTTTGCTGCCGTTGGCACCGGTCATATCAACACGTTGCAGTTGCCCTTGTGACAAATCCTCGGCGGCAAGCGGCCGTTGGGCCAGCGAAATGAAGATGTGAAGATGCTTGAAGTTCTTCCCCGTGTGTGCTCAGCATACTGCAAGGAATGTAGACATTAGGTGATTTTGATATGCCACAATGTCATCTTTTAATCCAGAAAATACAAAAGTTTAGACATTGCAACGCCATCTGTTTGCCCACATTTTCCGTAATAATAAGCCCAAACTAGTATGTTTTCCTATTTTTTCAGGTAGCTGAAACACCTGCTCACACAAGGCCCCACCATTCCAACGTGCCCCCACCACCGACGACGTTCAAAGCCGCCGAGCATCGCAGCGTCCCAATTTCGCCCGACGCAAGGAGCTTCGCTGGAGGTCGCAGGTCCTGGTCAGAGATGGAAGACGGTTTCGATGTGTCAAATAGGTTGGTTGGTTGGTTGGTTAGTTAGTTGGTTAGTTGGTCACATAATAATGGGAGGGGATATACTAAGAAATACCCACGTGATATTAAGGTGTTTTTTGGGGCTTGAATTTTTTAAAGGGGCCCTCCATCCCAAGGGTTTGGTTGGTTGGGTTTCGACCTTGGTTGGTTGGTTGGTTGAAAGGGAGCAAGTTACTATCCCAGTCCACCTGTCACCATGAAAAAATGACATGAAAGATTTCTAGTTGGTGGTTGAACCAACACCAACCCACTTGAAACATATGCGCAGTCGTCAAATTGGATCATTTTCCCCAGGGATCGGGGAAAAAATAAAAACATGTTTGAAACCACCACCTAGAAGGTCAGTAAAAATGGGAGGGGAAGTTACTATAATAGCACCATTTGGGGTGACCTCCACGAGTTTGGTCACTTTTTTTTTAGTCCAGGAGTTTGGTCAAAAACCAAGGTGTGTGTGATATTTTTCTTTTTCTGGACAATCGATGACTACTAGATCTTAGAGTCTGTTATTTTGAGACACGCCATGGTTGCAATACCAATCCAAATACTGCGCTATTTTCAGGGCACATGAATAAACAAAAACTACTACTGTATACATGAAAGCATGGCTTGAGTTTCCCAAATGTAGTTGTGGTACACTTTCTCAAATCTCAAATAGCGTCATCCCCAAATGTAGTTTTTGCGAGGGGTTTCCACTTGCTTCAAGGCTTCAAACGACTGGTGAAACAGCGCTATATATCTAGATGGTATTAGTATAATGGAACAACAATCCAACAATGAAAGAACCCACCATCCTTCCTGGTTTCCATAGCACAAGGATTTTCCAGTCAGCTATGATGGTCTACCCAAAAATAGGCATTTCCAGAAGGAAAGTAGTCTTCCAACCATCAAAAATCAGGTATTATATGAGTTTCAGGGAGGGAAATTCTATAAATGGCCTTAAAAATGGGTTACTTTTTCTGCCCCTAGAAGGGGCGGCTGTTAGTTCCAGAGAGGGGGTACCAAATCATCATCTCAGTTGAGGTGCTAAAAAGGGAGAACATTGGACGAAGAGACACCGACAAAAATGATGGAAGGGATCTTGGGAAAAATGCATCCCAGGTCCCAACCCACTGCAAAACATGGCTATAGTCATTCTTTTTGGGTATCGACATTCGTTCGATTTTTGTTTTTTGGTGTTTAAACTGTAGGTTTCTTGTTTTAAACCCTAGGTTTTAAACTGTAGGTTTCGATTTTTATTTTTTGGTGTCTAAACTCTTGCATTCTTGTTTTCGTCCTCAAAGAAGCCTCCACTAAGTTGGCATCATCGAAGTTTGCCTGAGGCAAACTTCAGCACCACCAGTGGGGAGGGTTGAGTTGAACAATAAGGTTGAAACATACCAAATGAGCAACGAAAAAAAACCATCCTACTTTCCATTTTACTGGTTGGTTAATATAGGGATCCTTATAATGGTCTGTGAAAAAATACCCAAATCACTGTGTAGAATCATCCCCTATATACCCTGAACAAACTATATAGGTTTCTTTTTTCATTGCTCAAAGAATTAGTCCCATGGTAACACAGGTCTTGGTACAACATTTCCGACATCTATCAGTTGATACTGTTGATGGAAGAAAATCTGGCTAACCAGTTGAGGTTGGTAGTTTCATCGTATTATTTACGACCTGTCTGATTTTACCTGCTGATAGCCACTGCTTGTCAGATTTCTAAGAGCCGGGCCCCAAGTAGAATCACCCCCCCCCCCCCAAAAAAAACAAACTAAGAGCTGGACCATTTAAAGAATGATGGGTTTTTAAAAGGACTCATCTCCTTTTGCAAGGATTCAACTTTAAGATGCCATGTTTTTTGTTTTTTTGTTTTTCTTTTCCCCTTCCCCAAAATAAACAAGCACTACTTTCCTAGTTATCCTAGTTGGTGGTTTCAACCCATTTGAAAAATATTAGTCAAATTGGATCATTTCCCCAGGTAGGGATGAAAATAAAAATCTTTCAAACCACCACCTATCCACCTGGCGCCGTGGTCCCCGGCACCGTTGAATATTCCCAGGCTACTGAGTAAATGAACAAAAAAAACCCAGTATATGAGGGGGCAAGTCCAACAAATTTGCCCAGTTTCTTTTTTTGAAAGTTGAAAACACCCAACTGAAAAAAAAACCAAATTATTAGTATCTATGAGATGCTAATGAAACAACCCGCGATCAGAATGTTTTCGAATCATAACATTTTACAACCGACCCAAAAGATGAAGAAAACCGACGATTCGGTATTTTTCAACCCTTGGGAATGTTGGTCAAAATTTGATCGAAACTTGAAATCTGAACACTTTGTACGGATTTTCCACAGAAAACTTGGATAAACGCGACTGTTTGATGCTTGGAAAAAGTAAAAGATATGCTCCCAAATGGTGGTTTAATGGTGATTTACTAGTGCACAACAAATGAAAATCACCATTAAACAAATCCAAGACAAAGTAGCGGCGAAATGGTCCACCTCAAAATCCATGCCCTCCATGAATTTCGCAAAATCATCGGAAAACTCCAAACCTTCATCTTTTTGGGGTGGAAATGCTTAGATTAGCCTGAAGGTGGTTGGAAAAACATAGGAAAAAGATCCTCCTTTTAAATGGCGATGAATTTTTGTTGGGGTTTCCATGTGAAAAAACATATCCTTTGGGAGTTTTTTTCTAACCTAAGTTACCCTATATACTTGCTATCCAAAAGGTAACCCATCCAAAAAAACCCCTCCCCCAGACCTGTGGAAAATGAAAGATCTGCTTCCAGTAAACGCGCTTGGTGCGCACGGACGCCTGGATGGTCCATCATCCCAGGTGTGTGGTAAGTGGATAAGCCATGGAAAGTTTTCCGGCCAATTTGGAAGGGGGAAACAAATGAGAAAACCACCAGATCCACAAAAACGAAAACTATAACAAGCACGGGCAAAAGGATCGTGGGGCAGTAACCAAGTCTTGGTTGTTTTAAAAGGATTCCACTAAGATTCCTTAGACAAAGAGAGCGGTAGTACCATCCCTTTTGTAACTTAACTGGCCTGTCATCCCTTTTGCTTGCTTGGATCGCGTGATTCAAACACCTGTGACGAAAAATTGCCCTTCTATCGTCCAGATCGTTGATTCCTACACATGACTTTAGATTCTTGAGTCTGGATACCCCACGTTCTTCCTACGTTCCAAAACACCACCATTTTTTCGGACCCCCAGGGCCTTGAAGATCAGCATGGGTCAAGCTGCTGCCACCTTTGGAGGAATCTTAATGATTTACGACTCCATACATTGGATGGTTCAAACATCCCACGGTATCAGTTGATATTTTCTTTTCATATATAAAGCTATGGATCAAAAATGGACTGCCAAAGGAAAAAATACACACACAATTGATCTTTATCTTGTGGATCTTTTTCCGGCAGGGCCATTTTGGGGGTCCAATAGATGATATTTTCACAGCTCAAGTTGAACAGTGAGATGTCCAAACCCCCATGAAGAGTCACGAGTTTTTGACCCGGTAAAAGCTTTCCAAGTTGGTTGTGAACTATCAACCTTGTCAGGTAAAAAATCAGGGTGGCGATGTTGCGAAAAACTTCCTGAGTTTTTTTTGTTGTTGTTGTATTTCTTCCATCAAGTTGTATCTGACCCCTAAGTTGGTTGACGTTTAAATATATATAATAAACATAAATAAATATATAAACATATATATATATATTATATATATAAATCCTTCCTGATCCAGGGATTTTTTTCCATCAAATGAGGTGCACTAGTAGGGAAACTGGCGGTTGGTCATCCTAAAAACTCATGAATGCCCATCACGATCAGCATAGCCCAGTGAAAGAATCAAAGACAAGCCCATGGAATCATCTCTAGGTGGTGGTTTTTCTGCCACCCATCTGAAAAAGATGTTCGTCAAATTGGATCATTTCCCCAGGGATCGGGGTGAAAATTAAAAAACATTCGAAACCACCACCTAGATCTTCTTTCAAAACCTCCCATTGGTTTTTTGAAGAGGAAAAATCAAGGATTTGATCATGTTTGGACCCGAACACCATCCGAAAACGAACGGCTGGAACCTGAAAATGAGAAATTTCGGAGTTCAGAAGTTTTTTCTCTTCCAGGGGCCCCATTTTCAAGTTCTATGCAGGAGATTTGGGGTCAGCATCAAAAACACAAACATTGGTTGGTGGTTGTTTCAACCCATTTGACACATATTCATGTTTTTTTGAATCCTGGAAATCTCTCACTTTTTCTTGTCCGGTTCAGGTAGGTAAGACCCTACTACAGGGCTTCACTTCACTTCCCGGCCGGCGTGACTTCCGTGACTGTGCCAAAGGGACTCAACATGCAACCTTCCAACAAGGCTCCAGGTAGCTTCCCCGAGTCCCAACGCACGGAACGCCTCGGGAAGTGGAGGATGGATGTTTTTCCCGTTAAAGGATGATCGTAACGACGTTTGGAGCAGCCAGTTTTTTTGGGGAAAATGCAGAAGTGGAGCTGATATGCCATGCTTTTTTTAAATGCAAGTAGAGGTGAAATAATCAAAAAAAAAATATATATATACACACATAAAATCATATGTATATAGATATAATATATGTATAACATCCCAAAAATATTGCTGTGCAAATATACACCAGATTTTTGAGGGGCTTGTAATTATAACCTACCTAACTCTATATTACGAAATTCAATTCTGGGGTATCCAACTAAAGGGGCCTGCATATTACCAATGTTTTTGCATATTCTTGTAAACTCAGACTCCTCCAGCCTTCTTAATCTGAAAATTGACATCCAAAAATCTACGCCCATGAACAGATATAACAAAGAGCTAGATGCCGGAAATTTAACGTGGATGTCTGAAATTATCATATCTTTGAGGAGTTACCTCTTCCAAATCATCGCAGCGACAGTATGGTCAAAACGCTATGACAGCCTATCCCTGCAACTTTGGCCGGACTAGAAAAGTTAAATTTTGGTATCTAAGTTAAATTTCCAGGAGGAAAAATATCTAATAACTACTTTGTCTTCCAACTATCCGGGCTCCTCCTTTAGTGCTTCAAAGGGTGTCAATGGCTCCCTTTTCAGGAGGGGTCTATCCCACATGTTAAACTACAAAAAACTGCTGCCTGCAACATGCCAGCAACAGAAACCAAAAACCTCCTGGAGGTTTAAGGCTTCCAACCATCGTGAACAAAACCATTGGCTGACATTACACGAAATCCTGATTGATTCATGGAGATCCTTATTTCATGGCTTCTAACAACCCCTCCGAAAATGGCTGGTAGTAGTAGAATTCCTGTAACATACCGGCAAAATGTTCAGCAGGGTCAACTGGTCACAACATGACCAGCTGCTGCATCTCAATCCAAGATGCATAGGACAATTTTGAAAGGATGCGCCACTACAAAGACTTTGTCTCAGATCCGCACCCAAGAAATTCCTCAGGTTTCGTCATTTTCTTTTGGTGAAATTGGATGAACAATGGTCACGCTTTTCTTTGGGGGAAGAAATCTGGGCAAGAGTTAGGATGATTCAGTGAAAGCTGAATCTTGAAAAGATTCTGATATAACTGAACCAGATTGGTTGGGTGTTTTTTTGCTACAATGTTGCATGGCTGTCCATGAAGTCAGAAGGTGGGAAAACCGGAAACAACAAATCTGAGTGTGGCTAATGAAGTCACTACTGACTTCACAAACAATCATGGATATTATCCAAGGTAACAAGTTCCACTCAACACAATAAGATCAATAAGTTTGCTCAAAGTTTTGGTGGTGCGACCAACCGCAAATCAAAAGTGAAACACCAACTTCTCCAAACAACCTCATGGAGAACTAGTTGGTGGTTTCAACCTATTTGAAAAATATTAGTCAAATGGGACATTTTCCCCAAATAGGGGTGAAAAAAAAATGAAACCACCACCTAGAACCTCATGGAGAATTACTGTGGCACGGAAACTGTGGGTTCCCATGCTTTTGCCGATGTAAAAAACCATTTGTTTGATACGAAAATTCATCAAGGTATGGGGGGTCCTGTCAAAAACACATCGTTAAAAGGGTCCCTACTAAAATCCTCACATGCTTCATTTCCCAGTGTTAATTACAGGGTTGAGGGATGCCCCCAATCAATGTACAATATGGATTAATATCACCTGAAGCACTTCCGAAATTGAAGCCTGTCATGTTGATGTGCTGAAAAAAATCTGCCACCAATTAGTTTTCTTCGTGGTTTAATGTACCAGTATATCTTGGGATTGTCCTCCTTCTGAAGCAATAGTGGCTTAAATGAATGTTTAGGTTGGGAATCTCCGGTTGCCTAAAACTGTTTCATGTTATTTTTGGTGGTGACTATTGCTTGGAAGAGGGACAACCCAAAGTATCTCCCACTATTTTTAATGGCTGGTCGACCTACTCCCCCCCATAACGTAACTCCCCAAGAAACAAGGGCCTAATGAAAACCCAAGATTGGTTTCCCTTAATAAGGCCGGCTATTAAACTCTTACGGGGCCCCCGTTAGGGTGGGGGTAGGTAGGTTGACCAATTTCTTCACATCCAGGTACGCATCATCGGCGATGGCATAGGACAAGTTGGCCCGCAGCAACTTTGCATCTTTCGGCCGGACAATGGTGCGTTTGCGGAAGTGATGTGAAGATATGAAGTTCAAAGAAATGCGCAAGGAACATGTTACCATCTTTGATCTTCATATCTTCATATGTTCACCATCTATTGACAATTTTGTATATATCCAATAGGAGATTGCCTCCTGTAAACAAACTTAGCAGTGAAAAAATGAGGCACGTAACCATTTGTTTAGATGGTACACTCCCTGAAACTAACAGGGCGCCCCTGAAAATAGGCCGGGCCCCAAAAGGAAACGATCGTGTTCCAACCATCCATTTGCAGGTGCTATGTTACTGTATTATATTAGTTTCAGGGAAGGTATCTGCTATTAGAACATGATATACTTCAATTGATTGAGACTTTATGTTGACCTTTTAGGGTCTCCAGGATAATCCTAAACTTCCGACATTGCCCCCCCCTCCCAACATGTAACTAGTACCAAACCCCGAGTTTACTAACATGACTGGCTGGAACACCAACCATGAATGAAGAAACTCGGAAATCTCCCATCAAAAAAAAACTGGTTGGTGGTTTCAACCCATCTGAAAAATATTAGTCAACATGGGAATCTTCCCCAAATAGGGGTGAAAGTTCCAAAAATATTTGAAACCACAACCTAGATAAAGATTTTCCATTCGAAAACGCTTGAGTTGATGGATCCACCTCCCCAGTTTTTTGTTCGGAAACAAACTGTCAACTATTCAACTCGACCTTGAAGTTGCGCTTCTTTCAATACGACCTGGACCAACTTTTGGAAGGAAACACCAGGTGGGAAGTTTTTTTCGAAAAATAACGACCCGTCGACCGGTCTCCCATTGATGGATCCATGGGGCGATTGCTGGTATATTTGCCTACCCTTTGGTTGATACGTTTTTTGATATCGTAAGTGGTTAGGATGGGACCCCCATTTATAAGCCATGGAGTTCTGCCATTTGGAAGGGGTACCACTGACAATCCGATCGTTAGGGGACGAAAAAACGATCTACCCATGGGCAAATTGGTCCCAATTACAAGTCATGGGAGCCCCCAAAAAAAGGGGATATACCCAATATCTAGTTGATTATCTAGTTGATGGTTTCAACCCATCTGACAAATATGCGCAAGTCAAATTGGATCATTTCCCAGGGTTCGGGATAAAAACAAAAACATCTTTTGAGTTGCCACCACCCGGAACCAGTTATAGGTAGGGTGAAATAATTCCATTTATAGGGGTGGAAGAAACCACCAGTGACTCATATTTTTTCGGCCATTTCTAGGGGCCCCATAACTCCACCCCAGTTATTTTTAGGAGCCCCCGGTTTCCCCAAGGGGAAAACCCCCACCATGGGATCGATCCCCATCCTCCAAGCAGGTGGTTGGTCCCTCGCCTTTTGCAAGTCGGCAGCGATAAGCCGTGCTGCTGGCAAGGTGGCTTTATGGAGTCGTCCACCTGATCTCCATAGGTTCCGAGGTTGACCCGTTGGGTTTGGTTGGTTGGTCCCCGTTGGTTGGTCCACCGGGAATGTGAAGCTTAGGCCGGTAGTGCTTGAAGGGGTGAGTGATTGGAACATTCCGCCCGATTTTTTTCCGTGATTTTTTCGGGTATGTTTTTTTTTGTAGGGCCTAAGTAGTTGGATATAAAGTAGACCCGTTGTTTCGGTTGTTTCTACAGTAGGAAGGGGTGAGTGAGAACATCCGCCAGTTACACCACCTTTGTAGAAAAGTATGGTCAACTTTATGATCAGGAGAAATTGTCAGCAAGCCAAAACCCTTATTTTGTCCCTGAAACTAACACAGCTGGCTGGAATGTGACCTGTATTTTCAATAGGAAATACATCTTCATTTCGGGTCATCTTCCAGCCAGCTATGTGAGTTGACCGGATTTTTCTTGGAGGTCAGTGTTATTCATCAAGCATGGATTTCCTGAAATGTGAAGCTGGCGCCAATCGTCACAGAAGCTGACGATTAACTGTGAGTCGCCGTTTTTCTTTTTTGGAAATCTTCGGGACTTTAGGAGAAACAAAGTTGACAAATAAAATAACCAAAATCCTTGAAAACACCACCGGACACCATATAAACCATCCCAAACCATGGAAATCACATGCAAAAATCTGACCCTGGTTGACTTCCCTTCCACCCCAAACCCAACCCTCCATCCTTGCCTTGAAGTTCGATAGCTTCAGCTTCCAAAGCACGAAAACACACCTGGCAGCCGACGAAAACAACACAAGAATCTACAAAGTGGTCCCAATAAACCCGTTTCTAAGGTTGCTTCAACACACCATTTGGAACGCACCCCTTAACCTTGACAAACAGGCTATAACGAAAGAAGGGAGATGTTAGTTTTCTGGAGGGTAAATTGCCTGAAACTGACAGCAAAAGGCCCCCTGAAAAATTCTGCCAGGCCCCAAAAAGGAAAGTATGACAATTATGGAAGTGAGCAATGAAAAAAAAAAACAGGTTCTTTAGGGTATAAGGGAATTATAGTACCCATTTAAGTGGGGAGTTGAATTAACCATTACAAAGGATCCCTATCAAACAACCAGGATGACCCATGGAAAGTAAACCGTTTTTTTCGCAAACGGCTCCAGTGAACCAACTCAGATCCGTACAAAATTCATGGCGAAAGCCTTTGAAAAGTAGTGGCTTGGAAGACTGGACCCCGGCTTCGTTTTTGGGGCCTATTTGGCCAATTTTCAAGGGCGTTTCATGGCTCTTAGTTTTAGGGAGGGTAGTCCAACAAAAAGGTGGAAATCCCAAGGCCAACCACTTGGGATGTTAATCAAACCTTTGAAAAAAAAAGAGAAAAACTAGCAACAGGTGAGCTTACCGGATTTCTGAACCATCAACAGATATCAACGGTATGTTTTACAATTCAAGAAATTCCCCTTGGTTAGTTGGAAAATGCCTCAATTTTTGGGCCCACTTCCGGACACCCGCCCCCCAGACTCAGACCTCGCTCCAATCGGCATGTGGCATCTTAGCACAACGCATCACCTGTGATCTTTTCAGGTGCAAGGTGCGTAGGCACCAATAAATAAACCAGTTATAAGTTGGGTTGTCCCCCAAATGAAGGTTTATATGGATATGGAAAATATATGACAATACCTCATTTGTGTCAACTAGTTGGTGGTTTTTCACCAACCCATCTGAAAAAAATATGCGCAGTCGTCAAATTGGACATGATTTCCCCAAACATGCGGGGTAAACATCCAAAAAATGTTTGAAAACCACCAGCCAGATAGGTTGGGTTGTCCCGGTTTCCCCCACCCCGGAGGCGAGTATCCTGGGTGAAATAAATCCCATGGTGTCCATTTGGGTGTTTCCTTAAATGGTGGTACCCCCATTTCACACCCCAAGTGCTGATCATTTTTTCATTTTTAGTAGGAAAACCCCATGGGTTTGTTGGGGAAACCCATCATTTTAGGAAACCCCCATTTATGTTCGACCATTTTTTGGAAGCCCCATGATGTCCCTCCATTTGTAACGATGGGCTGAAAAGCCCAATTTTGTGGTGGTCTCACCTCCAAACACACAATGAAGGTTTGGAAGGTAAGCCACGGTCCAAAAAACCGGGGACCCGGAGACTTTCCATGGGTCATCCTGGTGGGTTTAATAGGCATCCTTATATCATGGCTTATGATACTCCCCATATATATATATATAGCGCTAAACAACTCGGATTTTTCATGGCTCAAATGATTCTCCTTGTCTTTTCGGGGTGATTTACAGCTTCCATTTCAGTGATTTTTCTGTTGATGGAACAAAAACTCCCTAACGTACCGACCCATCATTTCACCCCTCCGAAAATCAACATAGAACCTGAAAATGGCCACCTCATGTTACTTTTTGGGAAGGCATCATCAAGATATCAAGTCTTCTTCCAAAAAAACATCTCCGAAGCACCATTTTTTGTTGCCAAGATGCCACGTTGCTGCCACGTGCCTGACGCAAGACAGCAGATGGCCACTTGACACCATTCAATTGGCAATGATCAAAGGTACAATTGGCCATCAGCACATGATCCTCAGCAGCGGCCCGTGATGGCGGGATGGAAATCACATGGTGGGATGGCGGAACAAAACACACACCTAGAGCGCACATGTTTACCAAACCATTTAAGGCTGAAACTTTTTTTTTGGGATCCAACTGGATATCCCTTACTTGGAGGATCGTCCCAGTTCGAAAGTGGCTAATAAGTATGGTTAGTAAGTCCCTACTTGCGGGTTTTTCCCCTTCCAAATGGCCGAACTCCTTGGCTTATAAATGGGGGTTGATCCTAACTACTGGTTCTTTAGGTTCTCATTCCGGCCCCTAGGTTGACATTCATTTTTTTTGGGTGAACATCTCATGGCAATCGCCCCAACCCCCTAGAAAGAAGGCCCCAATATGGGACAAGCAGGTGGCTTGCTTAATCCTTTAACGCTGAATCTACAAAAGGGAAGTGACATTGCTCCCCGAAAAATAAAATAGTACCTGAAAACAGGCCTTTTGCCCCGAAAAGGAAATGAATCATCTTCCAACCATCAATTTTCAGGCGACATGTGTTAGTTTTTCGTGGGGGGTAAAAGGTTCAACAACCCTCAAAATTCCCCATGAACTCTCTCCCTGCAAAAAAAACCCCATCAATCTCATCCTCTAAAAATAGATTGGATCCAAGGAACACCTGTAGAATTCTGCAAGGACGCCGAGCTCAAGATGGCTTTGGTGAAATTGGCAAAATCCAACATCCTCGGTGGGAATTTCGACCACGGATTTCACTGGGGGGAATGGCTGGGGAATGGATCATCCCACAAATCGTAAGTGGTTAGCAATGATCACCCCCATTTGTAAAACATGGACTTTGAGGTCATTTGGGTCCCGGGGTCCCACAAACTTGGCAAATTAACCCAATTACTAAATGGGAGCCCTTTAAAAAAGGTGTATATGAGGTTGATTAGTCAGCCCATCCCAAGGGTACCATCATTTTACAAGTCCTGGGAGCCCATCCTCCAAGTGGATGGTCCCCACGACCCCAACCCTCGGGCCCGATCCCACAAGTTCAACAGTAACATCAACAACTCAACCCATGGCAGACTAGCCAAACATCCAAACCACCTGGATGAAGCAAACTTTATTTTGGCAGCATTTTTCCCCTGCAAACACAAAAAAATTGCTAGAACATTGTTTCCTTGCAAAAGCAGCAATGTGGAGAGAATGTCTACACTTTCGTCCACCCAAGATACAAATGAATCGTACAGGAATTCTTTGACATATCACAACCCCCCAATTCAAAAGTCTCTTCAGGTTAACATTTATTCCTCAAAAATTCTTTTGAAGGATTTTTGTTTTTTTCGATGCATCGAATCCAATTGAACGGTTGGAAAGACTGCCTCCCCAAGTTGGACCCCCACCTCTCCCCACCCCCAAACCCCCCCCCAAGCGTCGCATGGCGTAGGTCGCAGGCTGTCAGGTCGGCCGCTTCCAAGTTCGCCTTCCCACAGCCGTCGACCGTTGCCCCCTAACGTACCCCACAAGAAATAAGGGTTTAATAGCCGGCCTTCATTAAGGGAAAGCAATGGTTTTCATAAGCTCTGATCATAAGGCCGGCGATTCTGGGGGTGAGGTACGTTTTGGGAGGGTAGGGTGACCGTTTCCTTCCATTTACTTACAACTTCCAAGCTTTTCTTTTGAATCTCTTATATGACCGTTGTTCTTTTTGTGTATAAGCTTCTTCCACTGAATTACATCTGATAACTTTCTGTAATAAAATTGTGAGATAACATTTTAACCATTCAGGATTTTAAATTGAAAGGTAGGTAATACGTAGTTCATCCGATTCGCCAAGTGGCAATCCACTGTAAAAACTGGTGCCTTTGCACAGTTTTGATCCATTTTCAACCGTATGAATCAACCTTACAGGTGTTGATACATGGCTGAAAAGACCTTGCGACTTGGTGTTGAACACTACCGAATCGTGGAAAATGGCTACTTGTATGTGAACGGCATCTACTTATTGCAGATACACCCATTTTTAACTGAACCCTGATTATGGAAAGATAATCCATTTTTGGAGCTCTTTTTTTTAAATAAACCGACCTTTTAAACCAACATGCCAAAAAGAAACGGTCGCATGAGCCTCTGAAAAGGTACAGAGAATCAAGCTTGGAGGATTTTTCGAGGATTGCACTCCCTGAAGCCTTAACATGGTCCACCTAACAATCATCAAAAATTGAAATCTGGAAAATTTTCTGAACCTCCCACCTCTATGACATTGGGTTCCAAGGTGTACCCTCCCTGGAACTAACATATATCCCTTACCAGCCGGCACTTTTGAAATTGATGATTTTCCTTTTCCCCAAAGGTGGGATCTCATAGTTCCCTGGAGGGTATGGAAAGAAATGGTAGGATTCCTTTGAAAAAAATGCTCGTCAAAATGGGTTCATCTTCCCCAATTTTCGGGATGAAAATAAAACATCTTTGAGTTGCCACCACCTACGTATGAAAAATCAAGGTGTCGCGTTGCGCGACCCCCCCGGAAAAACAACGAAACGACTTCGGTTTCGTCCGTTTCTGGACACTGCACCTGGGTGAAGTTGGCACCTGCCAGGTGTGCCTCCCGTAGCTCGCAACCCGTCAAAACAGCGGATCTGCGTGGCGTGGAGAAGGGGAGCGATGGGTTGCTACCCAAAAGGGTCCCACAGTGGAGGTAGTGAAGATGAAGCCAAGGATGCAAGTCTTGAGGGAACTTCCCACAAAAACATATCCCACCGAAAACCGGGAAGTTCGGAAAAATCTTCGGTTTTAAAAGTGCCGATGAATGGTAGGTAGGGGATATGGGCTCGTTCCCAGGGGAGGATATGTCCATTGCCAAAAACACATGTGAACCGGCCGGCTGTGGCTCGACCATCTGTCAGGAATGAGGGGCAATGAATCCCCATCAAAACCATGCGTTGCTTCCCTCAATTCACACCTCACCAAGGGCTGACCAGAATGGTGTATTAGAAATCCCTTAATCAATGCAGATGTATATATGTTCCCATGTTGCGTGTCTATGGCTGCCCCTTTGCCCAATAGTATGATCCCTGTACTCCGTAGCCCTTAGTACTAGCAATAGTGGCAGTGGGTAGTGGGCGCCAGTTCCTTCTGCATGTCTGCGGAACAGTCAAGTCTGACGAAATCATTCCTCCTCAAGAATGGCAGACTTCAAATTGAGCAGCAAGATTATCACATGTCAAAGAAACCGTAGTTGTTTGGCTCATTTAGGAGAGTTGTACTACCTACCAGTCATATGTGTGCTTTACTTGACCAAACTTCGTGTGCCAACTGCTAAAACCTCGAACTGTTCACCGGTTCTATCCCTCACACCAGGAACCCAAAGTACTAAGGGATCACCTCAATTGAACCTCCAAATCCACACCTGAGCGTTGCTTGTGCCATACTGCAACCATTGAGTTCGCTCCGTGACAGTTGCGCATCTGTCAAATCACAATGATCCCAGGTCGATTGTGGCGCTAAAAGACCAACCATCAACGTCCTGAGTCGAGATGGGTGAAAAGGTGGTGGATATTTTCACAAGCAACCAATGGGTTCATCTCTCCAATTTCTCAAGCACATTGTGTTTTGATGGGGGGAGTACTGAGTACTGTCTTTTTCAATTTTTTAGGTCCTGGTTTTCAGGGTTTTCTGAGAAAAACCCATCAAAACTCAGAGCACTCCAAATCGGAAGTAAGAACTGTTGCGGGGGAAATGTACGTGACATAAATGGACCATTGATCCCAAGGGTAACGATTCTCAGCTTAGACTTAAGCTCAAAGAAACAAGGTGACACTATGTACTACAAGCAAGGAGATTAGTGGATGATAAATCAATCCGTTTCGGTTACGACACCAACTGTTAATCCACTTCCAAGGGACCATAATATCTGGCCAAATTATAATATTTCACCAACCTAGGTTTCCCTGAAATAAGGTGATTTCCCTTACTAAACCACCATTTGGGGTGAGGTCGTGTGAGGTCGCTATAATTTGACCAGATAATATAGTTAATCATAAAAAGTCCTGCTGTTACAGTTTGTGATTAGGAACTGTCGACTGTTCTCAGCGGTATCTCCTAAACCAATCACTTCCACTGCCAGCAACTTCTTGCATACACCTCCGAAAACTAACACGTCCCCTAAAAAGTGCCAATTTCAATCGGAAATACATTTTCCGAACCATTGATTTTCAGGAGACATGTTAGTTTTTCAGGGAGTAAGTGGATTACAACAACAAATCTCCTAACAGTTTTCCCCCGAGGTGAAGGTGAAAACGTGAAAGCTTTCCCACCAACATGTCCAGGAAAGCATGCCAACCTCTCAAACATTTCCCATGAATTGTGGCTTGTCAAGCGGTTTCCCCCCCTAACGTACATATGCCCCCCAGGAATATCCGGCCGAACCTGATCAGGGCTTATGAAAATCGTTGGTTCTCTTTTAATAAGGCCGGCGATCAAACCCTGACCAGCCATGAACATCTCCACAGCACACTGGCTATTCCCACCCCAACCTTAAAAAGTGGACAGAATTTTTTTCCATCCCCGTTTTTGGCCTTACATCAACCAACCACTTGGACATCCAACACACAAAACACTCACCAACCAACCGGTACCGGTACCTCATCATCATGGAGCCTTGAAAATTGGCATTCCTTGGCACATCACCAAGGAGACCCGATGGCACCGGGGCAAGACATCATTAAGTTGGGATATCCCACCGGTTTCGGGAAGTTCGGAAAATCATCGACCCAAAACTGCCCATAGGGATGGGATATGGACTCGTTGCTGGGAGGGTAGTGTAAGATTAGTTAACTTGCGGGATTCTGGATCTTTCTTTTTCGGGTGCGAGAAAAGACATGACTAATGAGATGACCGATGACCTGAAGATTTGGCTGTTTGTTTCGCACGACTTTTTCCTACCTCCCAACGTCGCAACGCTGTTGTTTTGCATCTTCGCAGTTTGAGCTTATTGGGATGATTGCCCCACCTTCCCAACTAACAACGTCGAAAAGTGAAGTCTTTTGCGGCTAGAAACTGATAGGGGGAAGATCATCCAAAGTGGCAAGATACCACAAAAAGGTATAGATGGGTTACCCAAAAGCAAAATCATCTCTCTCCATACCTGAGATGTCTCAATTTGTGGTGACCTCACCCCTCCAAAATCATAGCTACACAAAAAACCGGATTCATGGGTATTTAAAAGACATCGTCAAATATCTGGGCAAATTACTATAATTCCTAAACCTGGATTAACGGGATTTTAGGGGGATTCCTTTACTAAACCACCATTTTCCACGTTCCCTTGGCTTCCTGGAATATTTCCGCCAAGTGAGCAGCGAAGAAAAAAATTACGGTCTTAACTTTCCATCACAACTACTGGTTGTTTAATAGGGATCCCTATAATCAATGGTTTACTACAATCCCCACATCTTTTAATTGGGTAGTTTTCTTTCATCCCCGACACAAAAAAAACCGCAAAAACATAACCGTTTGGTCCCATTTTTCCATCCTTTCCTCCAAGTGACTTAGCGCTGCACTTTGGTAGTTGAGCACCTTCAAAATCTACGGCAGCAAAGGTCGCTTCATCCAACATGGCACCTCACAGGTGAAATGCGAAGAATGCGCAGATGTCATCCGCTGGTCAACCGGGGGAAATCCCAAATGAAGTACCTTCCTCCGGAAAATTTTGGGTTGAATCCTAATCAGGCCTGATCATAAGGGAAACCAATGGTTTTCATGGTTTTCATAAGCCCTGATCAGGTTCGGCCGGCTTTTTCTGGGGGGGAGGGGGGTTGGTTGACCAGTTATGATGATGAGAGCTGAAGGTTGAGGGTTGGTGGAGGGTGCCACTGTTCCACCTCGGGGTGAATAGATGTTTTTTTTTTGGGGGGGGGGATGAAGTACAGATGATCAAGAAAGGATTTCTCAAATGATGATGATGATGATGATGATGATGATGATGATGATGATGATGATGATATAAATGGCATCTTTCAATCTGTTCAGAAGATGTTTGCTTTACTTGGTTTGGTCCAGACAAAATGAAGCAACCCTTAAATTGTGTGGCTCCAACCCATCCCAACAAATCTATTTGTGGATGAGACGAGGATGTTGAGATATAAATGGACATCGGACATCGTGAAGGTTCAAACCGGCTTCCCCTCATAAAGATTTGAATAGAATATATATATACATATATATAACATATATATATATAATATATATATATATATATATATTTTGACCCACTATTCACCAAGGTTTCGTTTCCAACTCCCAACAAAGAAAATACACGATACTACACGATAATACTGCTCCATTCACGGATCCATCTGAAGTCATGTTCAACCATGTTCGGAAATTCCACCGCTGAAGCTGAAGGATACTACCGTAACTGCTGGCCGCTGGCCTTCTGCCATCAGATTTTTGAAACTGCACTTTTTCACCTTTGCCCCTTGCACTCTCAGACCTGCGGCTTGCAAGTCTCGAGTGGATGAACAAAAATGGAGAAGTTGAGTAAAGGGGCCGAACGAAGAATGAGATGAAGAGCATTCCAACAGTGAAAAAAATTGGGCAAATTACCTTAAATCAAATACAAGTCACAAACATGTGAAATTGAAGTCAAAGAATTTCTGGAGAGGATTGAAATGATTCGCAAACCACCCGAAGTTTAACAGTTCGACCCTGAAAAATGGCTGTTCAAGCCCAAAAGGAAAGGATCGTCGTCTTCCTAAACCCTCCATTTTCAGGGGCAAACCGTCAAACTTCGGAGGGTAATTTGCAATTCTATGGCTAATCTCTCCTGAGGCCTTGAGATTTTTCTGCTAAAAAACCTAGGAGGTCGGTCCGCCATCCCCCCGTCTTTTGTTCATGGGGAAATGGGACCATCCTACCAGAAAATGACAGGAATCCTCAGGCGATCGCACATATAGATTTATGTGCCAAAAATCGCCCCGGCAAGTCGCCGAAATCATTTTCACGACAAAAAACGCTTGCCATGAAGAAAATCCGTCGCCAACCCTTCAACAAAAGAAACTGAGAAAACCTGATGTTCGACAATTTATGGATGACTGGTATGAGGGGTTGTGGTGAACCCCAAACCTACCAGCTTTCATAAAAGTCAAGCGGTTGCGTGGAGGACCCATCAAGATAAGCAAAAAAACATATATAACATTTCTTTTCATGAATTGTTGGCATAGGTTTATAGGCTTGAATTTCTCCCCCAAAACAAAGGGTAGTATTTCTTTTTGCTCTTACACACCCGAAGTTTAACGGTTCGACCTTGAAAAGTTATCGGGACCCACGAGGAAACGATCATCTTCCAACCACCAATGATAGAAGGTGAAAAAATGATAGAGGTTTGCAAGTTTCGGTATCTCCTCCCTTTTTTTTGCGGGCAAAAAAAATGGTCGTTTTTCCGTTGGTTGAACTGCAAACCCGCGTCACCAACGGTTGGTTGGTCACGTTTCGCTGTAGGGCAGAAAAGGTTGAAGTCCCATCCCAGGTTGAAGTAACAGTTCGACCATGCCAGGTTTCGGGAAAAGCCCATTTCGGAAACGAACATTTCTGCAAACCACCTTTTTTTCCCCCTGGAAACTAACGTTAGTATCTAGCCTACATAAAGTTCCAATGGTTGGTTGGGAAATTATCCATTTCCTTTTGAAATGGTCTCTTTTGGGGGACTTTGGTTCATTTTCGGCGAGTATTTTGGGGATTCATCGTTTTCTAACGTGTCGT
Organism: Breviolum minutum Mf 1.05b.01; assembly: GCA_000507305.1. Taxonomy (NCBI): domain Eukaryota; class Dinophyceae; order Suessiales; family Symbiodiniaceae; genus Breviolum; species Breviolum minutum. Next base: position 62,281 of record DF239735.1, read on the forward strand.
CATGTGGGGTGAAAAGCCCATTATTTTGGATAACCCCCAGCAAGTGAAGATACCAAACATAGCCATACCCTCCCGAAACTAATATAGCCCCTGATAGTGAACCTTCCCAAAAGGATTGAAATGTAAACCTATATATGTCTATAAAAAATAAAGATACACGTACCGCATAGACATACATTATATCCACAAAATCCACAAACCTTTTTCCGCCACTCGAACCTTGACTGATTTTCAAACCCGCACCTGGTGACTGAACATCTTGTAGCTCGCAAGAGTTAAACTCTGCACGAATCAGTTGAGCAGAACCCAACTGACATTTAGTAAAGCTGCAGCTGCTACATTGCGCCTCAATTTCTTGGGTTTTGAGATGGTGATGTAGCTACACCCCAAGATGTATGGAATTTCCTTTCTAGAATTTTAACGGTAAGCAAAATATTTATACCATCACCATGGAGTATCTGGCTGTGCCATGTGGGTTTGTGGGATAGGAATGGATAAATTTGAGGAATCTCCAGATCTATCGGGCCTCAACATATTCGTCAAGTAGAAAATGAAGATTTTGAACCCAAAGTCATGGGGATTCACTCAAAATTACCATACGTGTGCATTTGGTATGGGTACACGCCTGAAAATTAACAGCTGCAACCCTAAAATGGGAAGTTTGGTTCAGATGATTTGCATTTTGTCGGGGTGATGTTTAGGCGAACCATCTGTTAGTTTTCAAAGGGGGTGGAAGATCATCTGTCATTTCTGTTAGGTCATAAATCCAAGAAATCTCCAACAAGACCCACTGAAAGGACCAGTTAAAGCTGAGTATCTAATAGCTCGATTGCAACTTAGGGGTCCCTTGGTAAGGTCCCATTGAATTTTTGATGGAATGCAATATCTTGTGTTGTTTTGTGATGCACTGCAGGAAATGGTAAATTAGAAATTCGCCAGGTCGTTTTTTTCCTAAATCTTACGGTGGTTCACAAGGCGTCTCGATGTAGAATCGCTGAAGATGATTGCGATAGCCATATCATCGGCATCCTCTACCATGACGACCGTGAAAAGAGGACATAAGCCATCAGTCTTCCGTTTTTTTTCAAAGCTGCTGCACCCCCCCGGTAAGTTTTTTACAGTTGGCCCCCTGAAAAAAAAAATCATCCCAAAAGGAAAAAGTAGTCTTCCTTTCCCGTTTTTTGCAGGAGCTATGTTAAACCTCAGGGGTGCAGTTTCTAGGGTGCCTTTGAAACCTGACCATGAAAAGAGACAACCACTTTGATGAGTTTCAGTGAAGTCAGGAACCAAAATCAATTAGACAAATCACTGGCAAAAAATGACATAACTAGTTGGCAGCAAAAAATCTGACATTGTTGGCTGACATAGATGGCATACGAGTCATATGAGCAATGAAGACAAACCTTGTCGTTTAGGGTATATAGGGGATGAAAAACTACCCAGTTATGTGGGGATTGTAGTAAACCATATAAACTGTTATAAGGATCCCTATTGAAAACCAGTTAATGGAAAGTACGAGTATTTTTCATGGAACATATGGATTTTTGTGCCAGACTACGCCAGTAAGTGAAATTGGCCAGCCAGGATTGTCCTCCCTGAAACTCACATAGCACCTGAAAATAAGGTGTTCCAAAAGGAAAGTAGTTTCCCAAACCACTATTTTTTAGCTGCCCGATCGGAAGATGGTTCACCATTGGTCTGCTGGCGGGATCAAGGAAGTCTTGCGCCATGTCGCCTTCCGATGGAAGGTGTGCAAGTCTGTGCATCACTCTACTCATGTGGAGGCGAGTCGCCGCTTCAGTTTCTGAGCCAAAGACCGAGATTCATCTGCATCTTCGCACCCCTCATCTGCCCGTAGACTCGTATTCCGACAAGCGGCCGACACCTCGGAGGTCCAATGGTGTCGGCGCCTCAATGCAAAGGCAAACAGGAGAGCTGCCGATGGCGACTCCACCCTCGTGGTCGGCTTGAAGAGTTTGGTGATCCGAGGGCCTCCATTGTACAACTCGGTGTTCAGGAGAAGTTCCAATGCCCTTTGCGGGTGACTCTACACCCATCCTGTTGAAGGGATTTGGGATTCCAGCAATTTGATTAAACGTATCTTTTCAGAGGTGGTACCCTTTTTCAACAAACGCAGGGGGAAAACCTCTCTGAAGTTTGACATAGATACCGCAAATAGCCATATTTGAAGAGGAGATACCTTTTACAAATCATCATTATCGGTATTCATTCGTCAAAATTCCCAGGGTTTTACTCTCATCGAAGGTGGTTGACATTGACATGCCTCTTCGGGAACGTTCCCCGCCCTGTTTTTGAACGAACATAACGAAGATAAGAGGCAGATTGAAAAGTGCTGCTTCTCAAATCCTCAGATGACGACTGCGCCAAGATGGGAAAAAAACAGATGCAGGAATGCCGTGAAAACTATGATTTTTTGGAAGAAACAATATACACCACCGAAGCTGATAAAGAAGTTTAGGGGACTTGAAGTCCATATTTGCATCCGGGTCTAATGACTCCTTTTTCCAAACCTTTTTATACAAAAATATGTACAAATGAATTAATATAAGGAAGGAAACAACAACTCTATCTCCATTATTATCGCATCTTATACTGCTTCTGAACAATAAGGCATCGGGCATTCCCTCATCGAAGGGCTATATTCAGTATAATCAACGACATAATACACCCCTGAAAACTAACATGACAATGGAAAAGATGTATATCCTATTAAACATGGTGATTTTCCCTTGCCATGTGATGTTAAAATTTCGGGAGGCAATATCAACAAACTCGTCATAGCGCAATCAAAATGCCGAGTCAAGAGGGGGTGCCATTCTAACTTCATCTTTATGCCCTCAGGGTTTGTCATGGCTCGTGGCTCGTATGAATCATCAAACCCATAGTAGTCATTGAATCATATATACACTGAAACCAACTGTAACCTCCCGTAAACCTGTTGTACACTGACACAACTTGCCGTAAATCTGCAACCAAGTCACCAGGTGGTGAATTCAAAATACACTCCCTAAACCTAACATACTGGTGTTCCCCTGAAAAACAAACCAGTTGGAAGATGAAGAACATCTCTTTTTGGGGGCATAATGGCCTATTTTTCAGGAGCGAAATGACTGTTCCGTGGTAAGTGCAACTCCATTCAACACCCTACCCTGGGAACTTAACATGGACACCACCCAAATTACCAATTTCCACAGGGCTTACCTTTTCCAAACCACCATTTTTAGTAACTACATGTTAAATGTCCAGGGCTCGTGGAACTGTAACTCCATTTAAACTCATCTCCACCACTAGTTACGTGGTTTCAACCCCTTTAAAAAATATGCTCGTCAAATTGGATCATTTCCCCAAAAATCGGGCTAAACATAAAAAATGTATAAAAATGTTTGAAACCACCACCCAATAAACCAGTTATAAGTAGGGTAACTACCAACTCCATTTATTTCGGGGTGGAACAACCCACCACCCTGGATCACCGTTAAATTCATCAAGTGGCCGAGGCATCCAATGTACAGCTTTCCGCATTGCATCCAGTGAAGTCGACATCGACGAGATTGGAATTGGCCAAGTGCACCTTCCCATCGTTTTACCGTGGGAACGTCGGATTTTTGGATCCCACCCTCCCGAAGTTTAACAGTTCGCCCCTGAAAAGTGACCGAAACCCAATAGGAAAGGATCGTCTTCCAACCATCATTTTTCAGGGGCTATGTTAAACTTCAGCGGGGTAATTGGGGGATGTTTCCAAACGAATATGGATGGTCAACCATGGTCAACCGGCCCCCCCCGTAATGTTTAAGGGTTTGATAGCCAGCCTTTATTAAGGGAAACCAAAGGTAAGACTTCCGGGGGGCGGGACGTTAGCCGGGGGGAGGTGGGTTTGAGGGCGGATTTTTTGTTGTTGGGTTGGAGGAACGGAAGGGGAATTCGTGTCATGGATTTGTGGGAAAAAAGCATTGATACATAAGGTGAAAAGTAGATACACTCCCCCAGTTTAACATTGGAACAGTGATCCTGGCGCTTGTTGATCTATTGCTATATTAAAACATATTGAGCCCTGCCCAAAACAGGTCAATAGGGGTTCCCTTCAGAAACCAAACATACATGATTTTCCAACTGTTGCAAAGTTTTGGCAACCCCCAAGCTAGATCAGCACCCACAAGATCTGGCAATATCTTGTTATGGAAATTGGAACATGATGATATCCCATTAAGATGTGCTTAGAAACCTGGGTGATTGCCGAGTTAGAAAGTAACTAGTAAGAATGATTAGTTAATTAGTCCCCTAAGGATCGAGTTCTTCCCCTTCCAAATGGCCTAAACATGGGAGTTACTATATAACTACTTACGATTACCTGGGATGATCCTCCAAGTATCTATCCCTCTTCCTTTCGGAGGTCCAATGTGTCAGCTTCGCAAACAAAACCTGCCGCTTCCGCCAAGTCTTTGCCTTCATCAACTGGCTCTCTTTGAAGCTACCTCTCGTCAACTCGCTACCTTCCGGCAAAATGTAACGGTTTCTTTTGGAAAAGAAACACCATGGAATCAGGTTGTGTAACAGCAGTAAACGGGGGGATGGATCTTTTGATCTAGATTTCATATGAATCATTTCATGTGGATTTTTCCCCAAACAGTGTGGTAACACTTGGGGTTCTTACGGTAGTAGTAAGAAGCCGGGGTGGCTAGATCGAGGTGGCGGACAGGTGTTGGACGGATTTCATCGCTATTTTCGTGGTTTCGTGCCTGCATGTTCGTTTCGTCTGTGAATTTTCGTAGTTTCGGGGTGGCCGCGACCGACGGGAGCGGGTTTTGTCTGTAAATTTTCGTAGTTTCCGGCTCTTCAACTTCTTCGATGTTCATTTTTCGTGGTAATTCTCGTACTTTGCGGTGAGGGGCGGTGCTCTTGAAAGGGTCTAAAACGGGTTTCGTCTGTAAATTTTCGTACTTTTTCGGGTCTTCAACTTCTTCCATGTTCATTTTTCGTGGTAATTCTCGTACTTTTCGGTGTTCTGCAATGGTCTTGA
>DF239735.1:67743-128779 GCA_000507305.1 Breviolum minutum Mf 1.05b.01
GGTGGTGTTTTTGTGGTGGTGTGGTGGTGTTTTTGTGGCACACATGGTGCTCACACATGCTGCTCACACATAGAGTGGTCACATAGAGTGCTCACACATTGGGTGCTCAGATAGAGTGCTCACACAGAGTGGTCACACATAGAGTGCTCACGCATAGAGTGCTCACATAGAGTTGTCACACACAGAGTGCTCACACATAGAGTGCACACATAAATTGGTCACACATAGTGCTCACATAGAGTGGTCACATATAGAGTGCTCACATAGAGTCGTCACACATAGAGTGGTTGCATTTCGTTTTTACACTGTTTGGGGTCTCTTGCCGGGATAATTTTTATGATCTGCATAGTGAACCAACTGATGTTCACATCAAAGAAACAAAAAAGGCCAAACATTTCACCAAAAAGAATCATGTAATCAGCTGGGAGGTTGGAAACTTGACATGTTGATTTATTGCATTGGCCTGCCAGCTATAAAAAAAACCGAAAACTAACGGCAGGAACCGACTTGGAACCCCCCCGAATAAAATTGGTGGTTGGGGTTGATTTTTTCATTTTTCAAAAAGCCTTTCTCAGGTGCAACATGTGAGTTTTCTGGGGGTGCGAGTTTAGGAAACCCTCCTTTTGCCCTTTTGGATTAGCATCAACCAAGCATGGTGCCACAAGCATATTGCCCTGCTGTTAAAATGGAACCCGTTGATTTTCATCACACACCTGCACAGCTGGGGTTTGATTATCATGGATGGCACTACTGGAACAAACATACATTGCTATCATGGCACTACTGGCACTATCTCGTGGATGATGGAACAAAATCTCAGTTGATATGGTAAAATATGGTAAATATCCCGTTACTTTACAGGGTTTCATACAAATCAGGTGGTTGGCCTTGGGGTTTCTGAACCATCAACCGTATCTGGGCAATTTTTTGCTAGATACATCCGTTTGACCTGAAAAAATTCGGCCATTTTTGGGGTGCGAATTCCCTGACTAAATCACCGCCATTTGGGGTGACCAACCGGCGGGAAAAGGTCGTTATAAATTGCCCAGATAGATGTTTGTGATCCATTCAAATGACTGCAAACCATTCGTCCATAGAAACATCTGAAGAATAGCATCTTCTCAAAGCCGTGTGAGTTTGGTGATAGTGCATTTTTCGTTGGCTTAGAGGAAATCAGCATGATGTATAGTGAGTAATTACCACATACTAACATGGAAATAGTGAAAATGCCTACTTTTCAATAGCATATAGATCTTCAAACAGTCAACTTTCCGTTGCTATGTCAGAATTTACTGCCAGAGTGTAGGACTAAAACGGAAATTCAGAAACACACTAGATTCAATAACATGTTTTACAAAACCAAGTTATCAGATTCAACTCCTGCAAACTACCAAGCAATAACTCGATAAACAAAAATAGAGTGGACAAAAAATACATGAAAACCGCATCAAGAATCCAAATCTGTACTTGCAACAAATATCTAAGAGAAACATTTTTGAAAACACATGACGTCCCGCAGAATCACTAGATCTCTCAAGTTATCTTTATCCCAAAATACTTACACTGACGCTCCCCAAACCAAACATAGCCCCTGAAAATAGGCCGGGCCCCAAAATTAAAGGATCGTATTCCAACCATCGATGGCTTCGGGGGCAAAGTATTAGTTTCAGGGAGGGTGGGGGAACTTCACTATTGGTGACGGTATCCCAAGAGGAAATGAATCATCTTCCAAACCATCAACTTTCAGGGGCAAAGCTAATTATGCATCTCCGAAGAGAAAGGTCTCAAACGCCTCTTGCCCCTCGGACATCGAGTCCACTGCCCTCTTAAAATGGTCAGCAATACGTTCAATGAGTGCTGAAGCTCGATGACCCTCGTCCAGGTGAAATTCACCATTGATGAATTTGTCGGTGATCGTCCCAAAGACTATCTTCATTTTTTCACCACCGAGAAGTTTGTCCGACTGAGAACCGATCTTTGACCTCTCTTGTCCGCGGGTGGCGGCTGCAGAGGCAGCCTGTGCAGATTGTGTTTGACCTCTGCCCAGAGCCACCGATCCTATGATGCTGTTATAGGATTCCCTTAGGGCATCCTTAACATCTGCCTTCAGATGCAATTGTAGGAAGGCAGGCTGTGGGGTGCGAATCCCACCGCCTACCAAGAGACTGGCTATCTCTGGCATGCAACTTGCCACAGAATTAATTGTGAATCCTGGCTTGTCTCGCAAACTTGCGAATGCCGTGGCGGTTGACACTCAGGAGTGTCCTCCTCGTCGGTAGAAACGTCCTTTCCGAGCCACTTAGCTGGATCAAATTGAGCTAACCCGATATAGATTTATATTCGCGCCAAGGATACAGCCTTAGGTCCAAAAGAGGACTCTCTCTTCAGCCGTCCATCTTTCACTGTGACAGTACCGAAGAGGCTGACAGAGATACACACCATCAAAATGGCGGCCACATGTCTCTTTCCTTTTGGAGTTGCAGTGTCAGCTTATTCTGAGTGACTTTACGTCTGTACATCCTTGAACGCCAGCAAATGTCACAGTAAGGGTTCTTGGGGATGTGACACATACGATGCTGGAGAGACCAGGCTTCGGCTTGAAGTCTTTGGGCTCTCGGCAACGGATCTTCATCACCATCTTCACTATCAGCATCTGACAAACGACCATCACCATCTGGTCGCACATTGTGCGGGGTTTCCCCCTGCAAACACGTAGTCCTTCGGCAGCTCGAGGCCAGCCGAGATGGCGCACGAGGCCAGTGCACTAAAAAATGCATCCATGATGGCCACCTCAGAATCTACGCTAGCAGGAGAGAAAGTAAGATATGACAGATAGCTGGCAGATGCCTTGAGCGAGTTGTTAAACATGCACATATAATACATATGCCATATATATACATATCTCATATCCATTTGAACCTTCCACGCTACAACTTCCTTTTACCAATAACCAACAAACGCCATCCACCTGATAGGAGCACATCCTCCAGCTTTGCCGAAGAGAAATCCTTGGCAGGTCGTTGCCACTAATGATGATTGCAACCCCAGAAGATTAACGGCTGGTTCACCTGAGAATTTCCACCTCTGGAAAAGGAAAATCATCGACTCCAAACCATTATGACTTCAGGTTCTATGTTAATCTTCGGGGGTGTAATGCTTCCTAACTAACTCATCTCCAATTTTGCTAACGCCTCTCACTATAATGTACAAAACAACTTCAACATTGAGAAGGTCTGTTCACACTGAGAAGCTGTGGTAATCCGAAATCTGCAAACTTGGCCGGTTGTAATCCTTCCCTTCCAAAAATACTTCCCGGATTGGTGTTGATCCTCCCGAAGAAAAGACCCAAACATCCCATCCAATCCCTATGCAACTGGGTAATACAATCCCCAACATACATTAGGTAGTATAATCCCTACACAACTGGTAAGACCTCTTGAATTCTCGATGCCTGCAACCCAACCATCAGTCACTTGGGAATCCTACCAAGCTACCGCACCTTCGGAATCCCCCAAAAACAAAGGGTTGTTGTAGCCATTAAGCGACAAGCAGGGGTGGTTACAACAATCTTAGATCTTTAGATCTTTACCTAAAAAAACTCCCTAAGAATCTCAACCTCAACCCATTTATATCTCTACTAATAGAAAAACCACTAAAAACAAATTCCTAGGGGTTTAATTAAAACACACAAACCTTGGAAGGTTGGGGGTTCCGGTATCCCGCGGTCTCCCAACGACCGAGGTTCTGCTTCTGCACCAGTGGCACCCTGCAACTTGGAGTTTTGGATCATCGCCTCATGGGTGCATTTCAGATGCAGGCTCTTACGTAGGAAATGATCTGGGGGGTTCCGAAAATAGGTGGGTTAAAACCCCCCAAATCATCCATTTGTAAATAGGGTTTTCTCCATTATTTTCACCATCTATTTTGGGGGTTTTCCCCCTATTTTTGGAAACCCCCATATGTGAAAATGGATCCGCCTTGCAGGGATTAAATATCACATATCCCAGCGAAATGGAAACATAAAAAGCATTCTTGCCAGCTACCTTTTTTCAAGGAGATACACTGTTGATGGAAACAAAAAATCTGCTAAGCAGTTGATATAGTAAAATATCCCGATTATTAATAGGGTTTCATACAAGTCAGGTGGTTAGTTAGTTTGGGATTTCTGAACCATCAGCAGTATCTGGGCAATGTATTATAACATCCTTAACCTGTCAGGCCAGCAGGCCTGAGAAGCCAATTGAAAGGCCCAATTTCAGTATGTCCAATACGTCCTTCCTGTATGTCAGTTGTCTTCTGGTTGGTGGTTTCAATCCATCTGAAAACTATTATATAGTTAAAATGGGAATCTTCCCCAAATAGGGGTGGAAACAAAAAACTATTTGAAACCACCACCTAGTCTTGCTTCTAGTTTCTGAATTTTTCGGGCATTTTGGAGTCCGGATTCCCTTACTATTCACTACCTTTTTGGGGTGACCAACCGGCGGGTTGGTCGCTATAAATTCTGGAGATTTGTTGCTGGAAATGAGAGGTGAAAATGACACATGCTGTCACATGCTGCATTTGTTACAGGCTTCTCATGGAGGGGTAAATTTGGAGCTTGAAACATTCGCCCAAAAAACAGGTGGAACATAGACGCCTATAAAATGAGCTGTCATACATACTGTTGATGGACAACTGGCATTTCCTGATCATCTGGGCAAAGTTAGATGCAACAACAAGGAGAGTGTAGGTTGCCTTGGTTACTCCCGGGCTATCTTTTTTTGATTGACGAACTGCTTCAGAAGCAAGCAGTCTATATCACGGGATACTGATGAGCTCTTCTCTCTCTCTCTCTCAGCAAAATTCTGCTCAATGCAGCCAACATATCTCTAATAGTTACGCACAATGGGTGGTAAATAGCGCAAATAGGTTCAACAAAAAGAATGACCTCTGTCTATTAAAGAAATCTGCAAACTCCTGTAACTCCAAAACCCAAATCAACTTGGTGGTTTCAACCCATTCTGCAAAATACTAGTCAAATTGGATCATTTCCCCAAGTAGGCGCGAAAAATTCCAAATAATGTTTGAAACCACCACCTAGTCCATCACCCATATCCATGGGACGATGGTATATTTACCTACATGACAACCCATCAAAATCAACGGAATCCATGTAAGGTAGATGGATTACAACCCGTTCCAACCATGGATTTCATCATTGGATCCCAACCGGAATCTGGAGTCCGATTCTTCGATATAGAAATAATCCCTATATAATCTCATATAACTGGGTAGTACCATCGCCTACATCAAATAAGCAGGGAATGATTGGATCCCATCCGATTCTCCGGAATCTATGGTGCAGAATTTTTCCGATTCTCCGCCTTCATCCACAAACTTTTGCCCAACTGCAGTTGTACCGCCTCTGGGGGTTGAGCATTCAAGAGCAACAAAAAAGGATTCATGTGGAACAAATCTTTTATTATGAAAAGATGGGTGAAGATAAAGAGAATTGAAATATAACTAACTAATGTACATCACGTAATGCATATTTTTGGCATATGTACATTGCATCCATATAATTCTAATGTAGGGAAATGTAGTATATCCACGGAGAAACAAAGGTGCATATTCTAAAACTAAATCATCTACAATACATAAATCAATATCTACATATATGTGTGTCATGTAGATACTTTTTTTTCATACCTACATTTCAATCAATATAACCATATGTAACACATTGGTACTTCCCCCCACCCAGGATGCTAGCTTTTTTCCACCAGCACCATTTGGAAATTTGCGGCGTCAACAAGTCCCCAGCTGTACCAACCCGCCCAAAACTTTGCCCAACGTACTTTTCCCAAATAGAAAAACCTATCAAACATCAGTTAAACAACATTGTTTTTGACTTGGGACATCAATTCACCAAGCTTTTTCAAACATCAATTGTCCAAAAACAAGTCATCCAAACTCATTAAAGCTTCAAAAACCTGCAGTAACAAAAAAACAAAAACCAATAAAACATGACATAAACAGATCATTTTTCACAACTTCCAATCAACAAACTTTGCTCCAAGATTTGCCAAGCGTTTTTCCGGCAAAACCCCCCTTTGGCCTGACAGTTGATCATGGTCACTTCCTGTAAGTCCTTAGTGAATGATGCCATCATTGATGCGTTATAACGACATTTTTGATGTCCCACCACAAACAAAAAACAGGGAAACTGAGGAGGTAAAGAACCGTTGACAGTTTAGTTTCTGGTGATATCTGGTGCGATTTATGTCGGGAAATGGAGAATCCAATAAAATCCGTGTGGCTAATGCTACAGTTGGTATCCTGCTCTGCTAAGGATTTTCCATCTATCAATCACCTTTTTCTGTGAAAGTCTGTCACTGGATATGTCACCATCCTTCGCGCAGATCTTCTTCTGTGGATTAGTGAAAGTGAAACATATCGGCAGGGACGGAAAAATGAATGATGTTGTTTTTTTTCTTCACTTTTCTGGCCCAAGGAATACCATGTAAAACCCAACATTTTTGCAAAAAAACTATTCTCTTCCTCCCAAAATCGTGGATGTGGAAAAAAAACAGGGGTTTGGAAGATGAGTTTAGTCTCCAAAATGGTACGAGTAGTTTTCCACTTCCATGACTGTTGGACAAAGAGTATGAACGTGGCAATTTCCAATGACTTCCATGGAAGTGAAAACTCTCACTATCCTTGAGATAAAAGTCAACCTCAGCAAAACCAAGGTTTCCACAATTTTTTGGGGTCCTTTCGGTGATGAAAGGGAATGCTTGAGGGTTTCTGTAAAAACAAACAAACATTCCCATCATTCACATTGTGTTTTTTCCCGTTTTTTTCCTGAAATGGTGTGGAGTTGGAGGTTTTCGATTTTTTGAAAGGAGAGAAACTGAGAAAGACCGGATCTTTTCATCTCGAAAGGCTGCAAAGCGAAAGAAACAAGAGAAAGCATATAAGGAGGGGCATCCCATTTCCTTTTTTAAAGGTCTGAGGTCCGACGTGCCGAAAAAAACAACGGCATCCTCCCGGAAAAAAATTCGTCACCCCAAAAAAAGCCGAAAATTTGTCGGGGAGTTTTTTTTGAAAACGCTGAGAAAGGCTCGGCTGATGTGAAGTCTACATTCTCCAAGTCACAACCTGCGATTCGAAGGAAGAGTGGCGAGAGTTGGTCCGCATCCATTCTGGAAATTGTACCATGGGAACCCAAAACCTTCATTTTTAGGGGTTATAACCCATGTATTGGGGGTGTAAAACCTTCAAATTTCATGGCTTCCACTCTGAGGCCACAAATCTCTGGACCACCTCCAAGTACACCCCAATAGGCTTTCTGCAGCACAGACAAGTGTGTGTCTGCCATGTGAATCGGCTGTGCCCCTCACAGCCCTAAGTACCTTGTGTAAGGTCTGATAGGCTATGAGGTATTTCGTTTTGGGGGAGCCTCTCAAAGGAGCTGCGACAAGGCCCATCACAGGCTTGACTTCCAAAGTACCAAACATCCATGGAAAGAGGTTTGCCTGAGAGAAGGGTAAAATCGGGTGGACTCTCAATTTCAATGGTGGGTAGTCCCCTCCCAGCCAGGCTCTGCTGACACCACTAGTCTCTTCAATGTTGATGCCAACCAATGGAATTGCTGAAGGGTCCGCAAATTTGTCCACAAAGGCAAGGTCCAAAGCTGTGAGTTTGGATTCCATCGAATCGGTAATGCTAGGGTGTAGAGGCATTTCTGCACCAAAATGGCCAACAAATAGGTGCTCAAACCCACAAGCAAGCAAGGCTTGCTGCAGCAGCAAGCTGCTGCATTTGATTTGCCCCAGTAAAAGGCTTTCTCCTTCCACCTTAGGCTCCCAGATTGCCACACCCAAACTTATGAGCTGTCTGCAGGTTTTGGGTTCCCATGGTAATTCCTACACCTGAATTTTTCGAACATTTTGTGGGGGGATTCCCTGACTAAAATCACCACCGTTTTTAAGGTGGCCAACCCGGCGGGTTGGTTTATACAATTTGCCCAGAATCCATGTAAAAGGAAGGGCTTTACGCTTTAGCCTCCCTGAAACTACAGTAGCACTTCGCACCTGCGACCAGCAGTTGGCACTCTCGTTGCGATGTTCCAAAAGGAAACTATATAGTCTTCCAACCATCGAGTTGAGGGTGGTTAGTGTCAGGGTGGGTAATCATACACTCCACTCAACCAACATAGCACCTGAAACACTGGGGTTGAAAAATGAGTTTGCTTTTGGGAAGACCTTGTTGGGAAGGTGCTATATTAGTTTTTCGACACCGAAACGGGCTTATCACAGTTTTGGCATTCCCTTTTCCAAACACAAAACATCTTCCCAAGACAAACATGCAGCAGTACTCCCAAAACATGCAGAAGAAGAGAACATGTTTTTTTTTCGCCACAAAACATAGGAAGCTAAGATGTGGTTAGAAACCTGAAGGTAGCTCCTTAGCTCCCTTTTATGAAGGGATTTTAGATACCCCCAGCTCCTTAGCTCCCTTCAAAATACCAGCTAGGCAGATGCACAGCATCTGAAGGATATGTGGCTACCACCAGCTCCCTTCTCCACATCACTCCTCCCAGACCTGGCCTATGAAGGTGGCTTTCCGAAGCTGGGCATACCTATGCTGCTGGGATGCTGACGTGGTGGGGTACCCATGTTGCTAATGGGATGCTTATCAAAGGAATCTGCATCCAAGGCATCCCCCAAAAATGGCACAACTAACAAACATCTTACATTTCTTGGAGACTAAGTAACAGGGAAACAGTTCGCCCCTGAACATAGGCCGTTTACTCCCAGAAGGAAGCTGAAGCATCTTCCAACCATCCAGTTTCAGGGGCGATTTGTTTGGTTTCAGGGAGGGTAGCCAACCTTGCCAACAGAAAGCTCCTGGGAATCCCCTACTAAAAATCATCACAATCCTGGTGATCACGATTGCATCCAAAGGGGGACAACCCAACACCTACCACCCTCCAGGGAACCATCACATATGCCACCTACAGTAATTATGGAAAACGAAAATCATCTCCCCAGCTACCTTTAAAGGAGACACTGTTGATGGAAAAAAAATCCGGCAAACCAGTTGATATGGTAAATATCCCATTATCTACAGGCTTTCATACCAGTCAGGTGGTTAGTTTCTGAACCATCAACAGTATCTGGGCAATTCATTATAATCCTTAACCTGAATGTTTCGGCCATTTTGGAGTTCGGATTCCCTTACTCTTCACTGCCTTTTTAGGGTGACCAACCGGCGGGTTGGTCGCCCTACATTGCCTAGACAAGTATGTTAGTTCCCAGGGAATGTAGCCAACCTTTCCTCACCATTTCCCCTTCGAAGGTACCGGAACTTGGCATTCCTCAAGTTGGCATTTTCCATCACAGCACCGATCAAAATGCCATGGCAGAAATCCACCTCCTGCACGAACCACAGATCCACGTTTGGAACTTCGAAAACGAAACAACAAGATCTTCGAATTCAAACATGTGATGCAGCTTCCATAAGACTTAATAAGATGCTAAGATATGAAATTTCAAACAAAACATTCATGATTTGTAGACATCTTCTTTTTGTTGCATATTCGACATCTTTATGTTTGTCTTATCTTAGCTTTCAGGGCCTAAAGAAAAACATTTTCCCTGTAAATATTCAGTGGAACTGGATGTCTTTCCCTGATCCTAAGCGCCACCATATAAGCCGGTTACGCTAAGTCACCCAGATCTGAGGATACCTTCAAGCGTTGCACTTGCGAAATCGCTTAGCTGAATGAATTTATTGTACTTCGCCAGTGCTTCAAAGTGTTGAAATGAGGCATATATTTGAATGCATATATATACATATGTAGGCCAACAGACTGCGAGGTGGTGTTGGAATTCCTTGAGATTTAGGATCGACATCAAAAAAATATTGTTGAAACCACGCAACTTGGGTCCTGTGAAATGGTTCAACACGATATGCATGTAAATATATACATAGTTGGTGGTTGAACCACCCAATTGAACACATGTTCCTCAACTTGGATCGTTTCCCCAGTTATTCAGAGGTAAAGCAACACTTGTCAACTGGTGACTGTCGGCTTTTCATCGCCCATCTGTTAGTCAAACTACGAGCGTGGGGCCTATCTTACCCCAAAACTAAAGATCTTACCCCACTGCATGGCACACAGCTTACCCCAAAATCAAAGATCTTACCCCAATTCGCAAAACCCAATGGCACACCGATGTCCAAATAGCATCTTTTGGATAATTCTTATCAAAAATGTTAATCTTACCTTGATATATGCAACATTCTTTCAAACATGATCAAGATCAACATAGCTGGGAAATCACTCTTCAACACATCCTGCCCAATGGCACACCGAATTTCAGTCACAACCACTTGTGTGACAAACAATTAACTTAGAGCAGTCAGATGGATGATAATAGGTTTCGCAAAATGTAAAAAAAAACTTCCGTTCCTCAATGGCACACTGGTCTGAAAAACTCTCTGGTTCGATGTGCTGTGTGGAAAAATTGGAAACAAGTCTGAAGCAGAGCAATGGCAAAACTGCAGCGCAAATCCGTTGAGTATGCGTTTAGAGTACGGAAATTGCAAACCACCGTCGTTCAGAATAGTGCCATTTAGCATACGATCCATGTGTGTGTGTGGGGAGATACAAACATGGCAATCAAGATGCGTTTTTCATTTTGGAACGTTGCGCTGACTCCTCATTCAATCTTTTTAACACTTCTGGGGGGCACCGTTACAGTTCAAGGTGTCCACATTCACCATCTCTTTGTGTGGAAAGAGAAGCAGGAGACAATGCTTCCTCTGTAGGTTTTTCTGCATGTGAAGGAGCTGGCAGAAGTGGTTGCAAAGCAGGCTCCGATGTAGAGACGGTGTCAGAAGACGGTTTGGCAGATGGTGATGGGGCTTGGAACGACGTCAAAACGACGTCAGAACGACGTCAGAAAACCACAACACCAACCACCACCACAGCAACAGCAACAACGACAACAACAACAACAACAACAACAACAACAACAAAATCACCCAACCACCCAACCACCCAACCACGCACGCACACACACACACACATGCACAGGCACACACACACACACTTAGATTCAACATTTGAAGCACACTCAGTGCTTTGTTCTGATCCCTTGATTTCATTTAGTTAAGAAGGCACCAACAGCTTAAAAGCATGTTGGGGAACCTTCTCCAGGCGACGTTTCTTTGGCGGTGTCTCGATTTGGTCCATTTTGAGCCAGGTAAGCTCTAGCAAGTGTGGATGGAGGGAAAATCGCCGGCCCCAACCTAACAAACATTAAAAAATCCATTGGTTAAGAACTAGAATCAATGCAAATCACAATGCTATAGCCACAATCGATACGATCTAGCAACTTGGCTGTAATCTGTCAATTCAACATGCACCAAAACCAGTGTGCCCCTGCAAGTTGCCAAACAAATCGTCATGACAAAAAGCTCCTAACAAATGATCATGTTGAAGCATAGGGATATGCAGTCGCCATAGGGCACACCACTTTTGGCACAAGAAGATGGTTTTTGGCACAAGTTAACCCTTCGACCCAGTATCATTCCTTCCTAAATCACCAAGCTCACAACAAGGTGGGCCCCCTAACAGATATAAGTAGGGTTATAACTTCCACTTATAGGGGTTGTAACCCCAGTTACCCATTCATAAGGCCATTTATGTTTATAACGATGGTAAGGGACCCAGCAACCTAGCTGGGTCCAAGTGAAACGAAATTTTCGGATGGCTCCAGGATACCGGGATACCTTAGTGAATGAAATCCAGAAATCCATTTTTCTTTGAGGTATCTGAATCCAATTTATCTAGTTGGTGGTTGAGCCAACCCCCTTGAAAAATATGAGTCAAAATGGAAATCTTCCCCAAGTAGGTGTGAAAATCAAAAATATTTGAAACCACCACCTAGTTATTCAAGGGCCCAAATATATACTCCCCCATCTTTATAGACAGTATCAGATCTACCTTTTCGTCAGATTTTTCGCGCAAACAACCCAAACCCCCTCCCGAAAAAGACATCCCGAAAGCTAACAGTTTGCCCCTGAGGCGAACTTTGCACCCCAGAAAGCCTTTGAGTCTGGTCTTCCATCGAATCATTTTTCAAGGGTAAACTCGCTTTATCTAATTAGTTTCATGAAAGGTACTGTTGATGGAAGAAATCCTGCACCACCTCAAAATATATAAAGCATTGTAAATATATAATGGGATAAACTATACCAACCTCAACTGGTGAGTTTACCGGATTTCTGAACCATCAACAGCATGGACCTTGGATTCAATTGCCACCATCAGGATGTAGGAGTTTCCGCTGTCATTCACCCCAGATCCAAGGTATGTCACGCCCAAACTTAGAGGATCATCCCAGGACGGGTCCACGGTTGTAAGTGGTCAATTTGCCCATGGTTAGATCGTTTTAGTCACCTAAGGATAGGTTTGTTTGTGGGACCCCTTCCAAATGATCTCATTTTTTTTCTAGTTGGTGGTTTCAACCAAAACCCATCTGAAAAATATGCTCGTGAAATTGCATCATTTCCCCAAAACATCGGGATGAAACATAAAGAAATATTTGAGTTGCCACCACGTAGCAATGGTTTATGATAATCCCCCACATAACTGGGTAAAGTGTGTCATCCCCTATAGGCCCTATATACCCTAAAGAACCAGGGTCTTCCACCGAATCATTTTTCAAGGGTAAACTCGCTTTATTTAATTAGTTTCATGGCTTATAACATGGCGGGTTATATAATGATTGATCCTAACCACTGAACCACGCCCTACCTGGGATTTCATCCACGAAATTTCTCACATCATTTTGGCCACTTCTTTCACCCGCCCCTCCTGGAAGGTGACATTGGATAACTTGCAAGAACTCAAGTTGGCCTCAAAAATCGTGCTTTTTTTCGGTGGGAAGTTTCACCGCACCATTTTTTGGGAAAGATGGTGGCGCTGTTGAAGAAAAAAAAGATGGGTGGCGGAACAAATAATTTCACAAATTGAACCACTAAACTTACATGTGATACCAGAAAAATCAAACACGAAACTTTGAAAGAAAGGTGGCTTTTTTGCCTCTATTTTCCAAGGAATTTCCTGACATTTTGATTTTTGGAGCAGCCATGAAAGTTCATGAACCTCTCAAAAAGATACCTCTGAAACCTCAAAGGGTGATCGATTCCAATGGAGGATTCACCTTCAACAAAAGTTGTAAAATGGAATTCACCTTCAACCAAATCACCAAGAATTTTACAAGTACCTACACCCCCGAAGTTTAACATAGCCCCTGAAAAATGGTGGTTGGAAGATGATGCTTTCCTATTGGGTTTCGGTCACTTTTCAAGGGCGAACTGTTAAACTTCGGGAGGGTAAACTGGAGGGTTTCCTGAACACCCTATGTTTGGATACCTTTTTTTTTTTTTGGGGGGGGGGAAACTTCCTAACTTACATAGCCTTTACGTATCCATAGAGCTTTTTTTTAGTGCCAAGTTGGGGGGGTTGTCAGTCACCATGCCACATATCACTCTAAGACACCAACCGTAGGAACTTGTGAGGAACTTTTGCTCTGGAAAATTCCGAAAAAGGTTCCACTTGAAACAAACTTGGCCCTTCATCTTTTGTCCAGTGTTTCGTGGATCAATGTCCGGGTCCAATACAATCCCTATAAAAGCCCTGAAGCTCAAGATGGGTTCCATAATTCCCATGGAGGTTTGGTTCAGATCATTTTTCCTTTAAAAAAAATGGGTGATTTGTAGGTGGACCAGCCGTTAATCTTCCAGGGTGTTCCCCTTCAAGGCATTGCAAGGGACGCGTTGCAAAATGGCTTGCCGAAACTTCGCATTCGCGAGCTGAGCGGTTCTCATGACAACACCTGAGCCAGGAAAAAAAAACGACTGGATACTTTCCATGGGTCATCCTGGGTGGTTAATAGGGATCCTTATAATGATTCATGGTTTACTATGATCCCTAAATAACTTGGTAGTAGAATCCCCTATCAACCAGTTTTTTTCATGACAACACCTCAAGGTGGTTGCCGTTAACAGCGGAGGAAAGTTGGATTCACCGTCAGAATTTGTCGGTTCCTTCCACCCTGAACCACATGGATGGTGGATAAAGTAGAAGATGATGATATACTTACTATATATTATCATGATAGCAAATTTTGTACTATAGATATGCGTGTTTCGATTTCAGTAACACATTTTGGGGACTTTGAATCAGCACTATATATTCAAGTGCGCTTATTAAGCACCACCATGAAATTCCGAAAGTAAATCAAAGTCGTGCCACGAAGAAAGTTGCCGAAAGGGACCATGTACTGAAGGGATGAACCGCTCTGAAGTTGCCACGAAACTAGGGTTGCTAGGATCATCCCACGATTTGTGAGTGGTTAGTGACCATGGTAATCGTAAGTCCCCAAGACCTAGGGGTTGCGGGACCCCTTCTAAATGGCCGAACTCCATGGCTTATAGATGGGGGTGAATCCTAACTACTTACGAAATGCGACGATCCTCCAAGTAGGGGGATGAAATCCTATCCTCCTACAAAAAGGACACCTAATGACATGTAGCTGCCCTTATCTCTTTTTATAATCCTTATGACTGAGGGAGCCAATGGAAAACTAATATATAGATCTTCATGGGGGTAATCCATTATGAACCAACCAGGATTACCATCTTTTGCCCAAGAAAATCAACCCTCCCACCACCCGCAAAAACCCAAGCACCCAATCAAGTGTTGGGAGGAAACCGGTGGATTTTTGACCGTTTTGCTTTTTCTTTTTCCCGGACGGGAGTTCGGAAGCAAAGAGCAAAGCAAGGGTGTCCAAAGTCTTCCAGGGGAAGAACTGGTGTTTTTCAGATTTTTTTGTGTCCTGACTTCAACGATGAAATCTTCTCTTAATAAAAAATCCAAACAAGAACCGGAACCCCTTGACATTATCCCCAGGCAACCAACCCAAAATACAAATATACGAAAGGATTTCCTTCGCAAAATCCTGGTGGCTTATTCATGATACGACACTATATTTCCGAAACCTAAAGCCGTTAGTGTAACATCGCAAAATGCGATGTTTTCAACATGAAGCATTGAATCACCCAACAGTATCTGACATGCCCCAAGGGAAACAATGGGAACCCCATGCCATCTCTGAAAGTGAAACCGAAAACGTTCCTGCTTTAGCACGAAACCCTCAAGGATGTGGCAACAGAATCAAACAGATGGAAGCAAACGCTTTCGCCGATGACTGCAGTAACTAGTAGGTGTTTGGTGTTTTATTACACTAGGAATCTGTTGATGAAGAAATTTCTACAGTATATATTCGAGGAGAGAATCTGTTGATGAAAGGGAATTTGATATTGGAGAGAATCTGTTGATACAAGGGATTGTTACTTGATGAGATACCTAAAACAGCAAATCACCAACATTAACCACCAGCCAACTATAAGGTGATGCAGCGATCATATTTGACACTCCAGCTAACTAACATAGCCCACCTATGGACTATGTAACATCCCATTTCCTGTTCACCTCTCCAAGGGGTACTTACCCTCCCTGAAACTAGCGGCAAATGCTCCTGAAAATAGGCATAGGCATAGGCCCCAAAAGCAAAGTACAGTTTTTCAACCATCCGTTTTTAGGTGCTTTGGCTGTTAGTTGGTCAGGGAGGGGTATTTCTTTTTGGACCATCCAAAACATTTCCAGGCCAACTCCTTGTTACGCCCTTGCCCTGAAAATTGCTGGTGGGGAGATGATCGTTTCATTTTTGGGTTTCGGCCTATTTTCAGGTTAGTTCTATGTCAGTTTTAGGGAGAGTACTACTACACAAACCACTGTACTCCCTGGAAATTTAACATAGGCCCTGAAAATAAGCCATCCCAAAAGGAAAGGATCATCTTCCTTTCCCATCATTTTTTCAGGGGCGAGCTGTTAAACTTCGGGGGTGTAGTTGTCAAATTCCTCAGAAAATCGAAGTCCTTTCTACCA
This sequence comes from Breviolum minutum Mf 1.05b.01, assembly GCA_000507305.1. Taxonomy (NCBI): domain Eukaryota; class Dinophyceae; order Suessiales; family Symbiodiniaceae; genus Breviolum; species Breviolum minutum. The sequence goes on from DF239735.1 coordinate 83,756, forward strand.
CTTGTAGAAGTTCTTCATGAACTCTGGCTACATCATAGGGTGAAACTTCATTGGAAATGTGAGGTCATGTTGAAGAATAACTACTACACACCTGAAGTTCAATGGCTAGACAGCTAGATACCATAGTTGAAAGGACATACATTTTCCAAACCAAATATCTTCAGTATCCATTTATTCAATTTCCGCACATGTATCAAAAATCTTTCCACCATCTTCCACTACAAGAGAATCGTTGCATGTTTGTTCGTTGCAGCCCATCCTTGAAAGAAGTCTCTTTTCTGAATGGCTGGGGTGCCGCCAGGTCGAAAATTCCAATAGCAATCGTATACTGGGGTGTCCATGGAAGTTAGTAACTAGTTAGTAAGTTGGTTTATAACCTACTTAAGGGACTTATAACCTACTTATATAGGGGTTATAACCCACTTACTAAGTACCATAGACATCCCAGTAGGCTTTCATAGAAAAAACACATACGGCCCAATACTTTCAGAGTTCCGGATACTTACCATGGGGTAGTGACTAATTATAAGCTTCGGGGATGCCTGGCAGATTGACATCTGCTATAGTATCTAAGTTCTACTTCATTCACCTCCGCCTTGGAACTACATATACCCCACAAATTTTGCATATATATGCCAAACATGGCCATATTTAATAGGAATCATTTGTGCTCCTCCGAAAACTAATATGACAATGGCAAAACAACCGTTTGAAGATGTATCCCCTATTAAACATGGTGATTTTCCATTGTCATGTTGGTTTTCTGGGGGTATCCATTCCTTTCGTTTTTCGGGGGTGCAAGTTAACGTCAACGCGGTGTTTTTTTGGCGGTGAAAGGAACTCATGTGCAAATTTGTCAAATGGGTTTACACCCCCGAAAACTAAGACTATTTCAATAGGAGGTACATCTTCCAACCATTGATTTTCAGGGGACATGTTAGTTTTCCAGGGAGTATCTTCCCCACCTCTTTGGATAGAAGACTGCATGGTATGGGCAGTGTGTGAAAAAAACAGGATCCCACCCAAAATTCTGCTGGGGCTCCCTATTAATACGAATCATGTCCCATGATTTTTTCTGGGTTCCCTAAAATGTATAGATGAACTTCCAGAAATTTCTTCATCCAAATTGGACCTTGATGATCCAATATGATCCGTTTGAACGAAAGTTTCGGTAGCAATCATATTCCTCCCTTTTTCACATCACAAAAAAAACAGGTGGAGAACACCATCATTTTAAGCCCTTCAAGGTTATTTTTAACCGGCCTCCCCCGAAAAAATGAAGGGAAATTCTGTTGATGGAAGAAATCCCAAGGCCAACCACCTGGGATGTAAAACACCCTTGAAATAATGGGATAAACTACCAACCTCAACTGTGCCGGATTTCTTCCATCAACAATTCATTGCAAATTATTACCATGGCTAGCCACTTTTTTGGCTGCTAAGTTCTGAATTCGTTTTTTAGGTGTAAGCGTGGCCTCCCAGATTTTTGGTGTCTTCCCTGTGATCTGGCAGCACCCTCAGACTTTTTCAGGCCTACTGGAAAAAAAAGGACTCAATTTCGGCGATGCTGCTTTTGCTTTTTTTTGGCTGCTCTTCGAGTTGGTGGTTGGTTCACCAACCCATCTGAAAAAATCTGCTCGCCAACAATGGACCAATCATTCCCCCCCAAAGGATCCGGGTGAAAAAGACATATTTGAAACCACCACGTAGCTGTTGTTCCGGGGAAAAAGTCCAAACAATTCAAGATTCAACGGCTGGAATGTCGATGAATCCATCCCTGCAAAAATCGTTTTTTTTTTCACTTTTCACTGATGGGAAATTGGAGGCAAAAAATCATCCAACTTGCTCATGTTTTTCCAAGGCGCCTTCCAGACCTTCCAAATACCAAAAGAAATGCAATTGGAAGATCGCGAAAATTCACCCAAAAAACCCATCGAATCTTTTTCCATTTCATCAAACCTCTACACTGGCCCAAGTTCAATGGGGAGTGAACACCGAAAATCATGGTGAACCCCAAAAAAGAATCGGAATTTTTCAGCTGAAGTGTGTTTAACTTTGGGGGAACAACATCACAATGGAATCTCAAAAATGAAAGTTCTGGGCAAATTGGCCTATAAGAATCTACCCCCCGCGAAGTTGACTCAGTTCGCCCCTCAAAAAATTGACCATTCCCAAAAGGAGAGCAGTCTTCGTCTTCCAACCATCATTTACCAGGGGTAAACTCGCTCTTAAACTTCGGGGGGTATAAACCTGAATTGTTTTACCCTCCCCAAGTTTAACATGGAACCTAAAGATGATGGTTCCCAAAAGGAATCTCCTATTCCAGGGTGCCATTTTCAGGTTCCATGTTAAACTTTGGGAGTGTAAAGCATTTTGGGAAAAGATTCCAGTTACTCAAGATTCACCACCTTCAAAAAACCTGACCTCGGCCAGCTTGTTGGTCGTGAAAAAACCTTGAGCCATGGATTGGGACCCCGTTGATTGGTTAGTTTGGGGTGATGGGACCCCTGTGTGACACCCCAACCGCTGTCTGTTTGGTAAAGGGGAACAGATTCCAAAGCAGGAATCAACAGATTCCTACTGAAAAATCATGCCAAATCTAGTGCCAAAGGGTGAAGTATGGCATGAAAGTGTTTGGTTGTTCATATCCGTCTAATTGGAAAGGAATCGTGTTCATTAAAAATCTATACTTAAGCATCTAGCTTTCAACTAAGTCTTCTTAAACACCTGCAACCGTTGCCATCAAACAAAAAACACTGCAGCATTATAGTCATTTACATCATCACCGCTCAGGAACCACCAGCCGCACGAAGTCAAACAAAGTCGTTCATTCGGAACCGCGTGTCATCGACATGAAGCATTGTTTTACCTCAATGCAGGGGATGGTTTTGAGGCAAAGACCTAGGCTATTTGTCCATCAAAAACTGAATGGGACCGAATCCCAATGGGATCCCCGTTCAGGAAGTTGCGAGAGTTAGAGCTATTAGATACAAAAAGGTTTTTTTCGGGGTCCGTGGACCGCGGGTCCTGTTGGAGATTTCTTGGAATTTGTCTACAGTTTTCTTTACTACGATATAATTCGTAAAAAAAGTGTGGGAACAGCTCCATCTGCACACGATCTTGAACCTTAAAAAAAAGGGAGCACAACGTTTCAGATAAGATCTGGAAAACATCCTAATGTTCTTGGCCGATTTTACATGGGTTTCCATATAATAACTTTTGTGATTGAGCCACCCAATGGAAAAAAATATGCGCAGTCATCAAATTGGATCATTTCCCCAACATTTCGGGGTGAAAATAAGATGAAGGATTTGAAACCACCACCCAGTTCAAACTGCGTAGCTTATATACAATCCCTATTAAAACTGGGTAGTATAATCCCCAAATATATACTAGTACCGCAAAGAAACCCAAGATTTTTTTGGCAAATCTCCAATCTTTAGGGCTAAGGATGTGGAATATTTCAACAAGGCCACCCCGACAAAAAATCACCCATCCTCATCGACCCCAGACCTCCATGCCTTGGGGGCTTCCAAATCTGAAATTTTCCAGGGTGTACCCTCCGGTTTCAACTAACATAGCTAGCTGGAAAATCCACCATTTGAAGATGTATCTCCTATAAAGAATGGTGATTTTCCATGGCTATGTTAGTTTACCAGAGGGTAGGTAAAATCGCACTAATTTTTGAAAACCACGAATCATTGCTTCTTAAGGAAAGGTTGGGAACATAATAATTTGAAGCTCTTAAAGTCCAACCATCCATTTTCAGGTGCAAGCTGTTTTAGAGAGGGTATATATGAGTTTTCAATATAGTTTCAACATAGTTGGCATCGGCTGTTCGTTTTCGCCACGTGACGCGATCGAAGCATTGCAAGCCACGAAGACCTCTGCGCGACCGTTGCCGTGGGGAAGTTCCGGCCACGAAGGGTTCGCTGAAGGGCGTACCGTTGGACGCCTCGGGAACTTCATAGGGATACAGCCATGCAAGCCGGTTGATGTTTTTTTTTGTGGAGGATACTGGGATATCCCAAAAAGTTAGGAAATTGTTAGTAAATGGGTTGTAAACCTATTTATAGATGAGGTATATTGGGGTTATAACCCACCTACCAATCATTTACTAACTTGCTGGGATATCCAAGGGCTCCACAACTTTTTGAAGCAAAGAATGGTCACTGTAGATGTGATTTGTTGGAAAAGTTGGGACTTATTTTTTTTTACTGATCATTGAAGTAATAAACTTGAAAAAAACAATCAACCAAAAGATATGTGAATCGTGAGGATTCAAATGTTGACATATACACCCCCCGAAAACTGACATGACAATGGAAAACCAACCGTTTGAAGATGTTTTTCCTATTAAACGTGGTGATTTTCGCGGGGGAAAACCCTCCATTTGCGCTACACATCAACCTGGCAGTGACAAGAAGATATATCTGAAGCCGAAAAACGTCCTTATCATGCGAGATATCATCATCTCGATCCTTCAAATATCTGGCCGCCAAAGTAAAGGTACCCTCCACTAAACTAGCATGGCAATGGAAATTCACCTTTTCCAATAGGACATACATCTTCAAATGGTGGAGTTTCCATAGCTATGTTAGTTTACCGGAGGGTAAAAAAGATTAAACACAAAACTGAAACACCATGAAATAGATGAAATCAGGCTCGGCCGAGTAATTCTGTGGGATTTCAGTTTGGTGTCAGTTACTATTTTTTCTTTAGGAACGCAGCTGAGGTCATGTAGGAATCATCCAAAGATCCCAAAATGTTTAAAGGAAACATCACCTTTCTTGTTTCCTGATCTCTCTTGCGCTCCACTTGTTGGTGGCATTAAATATCTTGCACTATTTCGGAGGGTATTAAAATAATCTGATCCGAATTCCAGCTTCTTAACGGTAAACCTACATCAAGATTTCATACACCAAGAGTACACCTACATGTATCGTGGGAACGCGGCAAACGTAGGAAAATCATGATACCTACATACACTACTTGTGAAATGTTGACAAAATACAGAAAATACTATATGAGTACTACTGTTGATGGCTGAAATCCTGCACCACCAAGGATGTTGATTATCCCATTATTTACAAGGTTTTGCACATCCCAGGTGGTGCAGGATTTCTTCCATCAACAGTAGGAATACCAATGTAAAAAGAAGAGCGTTGACTTCAGTTCCACGGCCCAGATGATATTCTACCAGCATAGTCCTTCAAACAACCCTCCCAACAGAAATCTGGCTTGAACATATACCCCCTGGAAGTTTAACACAGCCCCTGAAAATGGATGGTTGGAAGATGAGTTTCCTTTTGGGATTCCCTATTTTCAGGGGCTATGTTAAACTTCGGGGGGGTAATAGCCTAGAGACCTTGTTGATGGACGAGCCAGTGGCTTTTTTTATGCCCCCCAAAACGTAAGATTGGAATTAGACCCTGCGCCTTGGCGACTTATAAGAGGTCATTCTGTTGGAAACATCCATCTAAAGATTTCCACAAGAGTCATCACACCCACCCACTCCCCCAAGTTATTACAGGAAAAAAAAATACCCCCACTCCCCAAAAACAACGCTATTCCCCCACCCAAAGGTATCTTTAAGTCAGCATTTTTCGCATCCAACAAGGTACCGGAGGCTGATAGTAGGTGAAGCGTGCGTCATCAGGGGTTGCGGTCACACTATAGGCGCTACCTGGGTAGGTAAACGCCACAACACTCATGGAGGTTTTAGGGTGTCCAGAGGCATGTTTCGAATCAAAAACTGCCAAGTTTTTCGGGACTAAAGGTTGAGCAACCTTTTTGTGAGTTACAACCCCCGACGTTTAACAGCTCGCTCCTGCAAATATGGTGGTTGGAAGACGATCCTTTCCTAAAAAAAACGAGACGTCTCCCCAACAAGACAAACATCTTCTTCAATTCAATGATATCCTTTAGATTCATTTATATAGTTGCATTCAAAATGTCTAAACATACCGATGTTTAGATTTTCAAACGAAAAAAATCGAAGCTACCCCGGCAAATCCAATTTCTTTCACCAAACATTTTGTTGACAAGTGCAGCCAACCGGATTCTGTGATTACACAAAAAAACCTACTCTGTAACTTTGGGAGGGTTTAAAACCCCCCAAGTTTAACGGTTCGAACCTCAAAAATGATGTTTTTTTTTCAAGTTCGGTCCATCTCCTGCAGTGTTCCTACCGTTGATACTTCAGAAATCCCAAGCAACCACCGTTTGGATGTAGCAAACCTTGTAAATAGTGGGATATTTACTAACAACCTCAACTGGTGAGCTTACCGGATTTCTGAACCATCAACAATATTGGCGCCCATTTTCAGGGGTTCACCATCTACAACTTGGGGAGAAGTTTTGGAGAAATCATCCCTCACAGGCTGCCCAGTTACTCGCAGTGCTTTGCGCCCCGGGCGAGAAAATCTCATCGTTGTGTTCATCGGTATGGCGACTCTCAACCAAAGGTGGTAGTACTGTAGAAGCTTTCGTTGGCGCGTCGCCGGGTAAAACTTGATAACCTGCAACCGGGAGGGGGAGGAAAACTGAGTTTTTAGGTGTTTTTTTCGGGGAAAGTCGGCATCAAACCGAACTGGACAAAAAAGGACATGTTCCTGGAACCTGAAACATCTGTTTATAAATGGCTGTTTCAATTGGATGATTCCAAATCATTACATACAAAATGGTTGTTTCACCAAACATCCATTAAAAATTGGTTGTTTAGGGTACCAGGTTTCTATAGACAGTTTCCAACTATAGCTAGCATTTAAAGTTACAAAACACCCCTGAAGTTTAACAACAAAAATCGTCCCTGAAGAAATTCGTGGTCCAAAGGAAGGTCACGACTTCCGTCGGTTGGATGTCGGTTGCTAAAAATCAGCCACCAAGGCACGGAAGGCTGAGGTAGAATCACCATCCGTAGGAGACTTCCCTTGCCTCGGCAGTTTAAAAAAAAACAAGCGCCATTAGAATGGGATACATATGGATGATATATATATATATATATATACAGGAATCGCTTTGACCACCCCCCCAAAAAATGGCCTTAGGTAAAGGTACAGGATATCTTTACCATGTTAAAAGGTACCTGAATGAAAACATCATCCTTCAAATCATCGGCAGTTAAAAAAAACAACAAGAGCAATATTTGGGATACCTATGGACGATGTATATACAGGAATCAGGTTGACTACCCCCCCAAAATGACCTTAGGTAAAGGTACGGGATATCTTTATGAAGTTAAAAGGTACCTGAAACTTGATAAAATGGTTGGAAAAATATGAAAACATCATCCTTCACACTTAGAGGCCTTGCCTAAAATCACGGGAATCGCAACAAAAGTTGGGCACCCCAAAAAGGAAATCTTCATGGTCAATTTCAACCAACCTTTCAATTCTGCAACTGCCATGTTTTTTTTTGGAAACTTGAAACCTCAAGGAGGGAAAACAACAACTTTTCAGGGTGGTGTTAAGTATGCACGAAGTTATGTTCCAATTTCTTTTGAGGGGAGTGATTATTTATGTAGAATACCAACATTTAGTTGAAGATGCTTGGAGACAAGACGAGACACAGCTACATTCACTCCTTGCATGTTGATTCTCAGTTTTAACATGCGGATCAACAAACATCACCCACTACCCCAAGAAAAAAGACGTATCTTTAAAAGAAGTAGAAGTAGCCACCAACACCCTCATATTTGTTGCACTTGATGGACAGCCCACTTAGTGGATTGCAAGTGGAGCTATGGAAGATTTTTTCTTTTAGTTTGATCTCATACTACGTTCGGAACATACTGTGAAGTGATGTGAAGTGAAGTGATGTGAAGTGATGTTAAAGAACTAATTGATTTCCCAGTTGCATCCACGGCTATTCCACGGTTTCTTTTCAAAACAACAGCTTGTCGACCTTTGTCGATCGTGCTTTTTTTGCCGTAGGATTATTTTTTTGCAGATTCCCTGCTGAAGAACTTTGCACCAGAACAATTGAAGCCTCTATCTGCTATCTGTTCAATGCTTGGCGCTGGATTTGGGAGGCCTTTTTTGGTTGCACCTACACTTTGCCCTGTTCATGAGTTCTTCCCTTCATTCATGGACAACATCCTGAAAAAAATTGGATGCTGAACTTGCACCACTGCATTTACAAGATGGAAATCTAACATAGATAGTAAAACTATCTAAACATCGTCTTTGAAAAAACATAGTCCCTGTAAAATATGGCTAATGTAAATAACAATATATTAAAAACATACATGTAATTCCCGAGATGCGCCATCTCTCAGGGCTTTGGAGGGTTTCTACCATCAACTCCTCTCACGGTTTCACCAAGGTTTTCAGCATCCCAACGGAGGCAGCAGGATTTCGGCCCAAGAAACATGGCAGCACGGTTCTTCGCTTCCAGTTGCTCATCAGCTAAGCCAAAATCCGAATCTTTGCCATCGCAACCTGGGGGAAAAGGTACCGCTATATTCCCATGATATTGTTTCGCCTTGCCCCAGAGTTCAGAAAATCCCCTCAATATCTTTATGTATATATATATATACATATAAATATGTTTTATGTGCAAATAAAAATATATGTATATATATATATATATGCATGCAAAAAAGCACCCATGAAAACTAACGACATCGCCCCTGAAATCTTGATCATTGAAAGTTGGGAAAAACACACTTCGTACCGCTTTTTTTGGAGAGACTTGTAACCTTTCAAAGGGGCAAACAACCAACACCCCCCAAATTTTCACATTGAAAACTCCAAAATGGATTTCTAAAAGAAAACAGATTCTGCACATTCTTTTCCATTTTGTGCTGTCCAAAGTTTCCCAGAAATTTCCATCTTCACCATTTTGCTTTGCAAACCTATGTCGCAGCAACAAAAACCCTTCCCATAACACTCCCGAAAACTAACATGGACACCCAAAATCCCCATAGTTGGTAGGAATTTCCTCTTCCAAACCATCATCTTTAGGGTGTCGTTAGTTTTCAGAAGTGAAACCCATGGGATTTTTTTTTCACAGCTGAAACGGAAGGTCAAAATTTCCCGGTGAAGGTCGACCTCGACTTCTCCAAGGGACAGAAACTGCCAGCGCCCGACATGCGCACCTCAGTGTCGAGGAAAACGTTCGAGGATTCGATGACGGTTCGCAGTGTCTTCTGGTCGGGGGTTGACGTGTCTCGGGTGGTTTTTGAGGGAGTTGTTTTTCAAAAAAAAAAGGGTCAACAAAAATTCCGTTGGAAACAACGGTCCTTTTTTTTGTTTGGGGGGAGGGGTTCACGGGGATCTTTGTATATGTACATCTTCACTTGATGATGACGATCATGATGATCATGATCATTATGGTGATCATGATGGTGTACCAGTGAGTAGGATGAGGGCGATGAGGGCTTGCATGAACAAACACATGCTTCTTTATCTACAACTAATCCTCAGCCTGCCCTCATCACCCTCACCAAATGCACTGGTACACCATCATGACCATGATCATGATCATCATCCCCATCGTCATCAAATCATCATCATCATCATCATCATCATCATCATCATCATCATCATCATCATCATCACCATCACCATCACCATCATCATCATCATCATCATCATCATCATCACCATCAACATCATCATCATCATCATCATCATCATCATCATCATCATCATCACCATCCTCATCAAATCATCATCATCATCATCATCATCATCATCATCATCATCATCATCATCATCATCATCATCACCATCACCATCACCATCACCATCACCATCATCATCACCATCATCACCATCACCATCACCATCACCATCACCATCATCATCATCATCATGATGTGACTTGATGGAAGAGAAAGAAACACAACACATCTTCCGAACTTTTCACAAGTAACTCAACTCTGCAATTTTTGTCGTCCCAGATGCAGTTTGAGGAAGACTCTGAGTTGCAGCTTGTTGCATCTGATGATCTGCAACACCAAAATAGGCATCGTCGAAACCTGCAGGTGAAACTTTTGGGGTGAAGGAAGGAGGTTTTTCTCCCTGAAACTAACAGTTCGCACCTGAAAATAGGCCATCCAAAACTAGTCTTGCAACCCATCCATTTTCAGATTGCTATGGAGGTATTCTCGTTTTTCAATCCCCCAGAAAAGGAAAAGTCATCTCAGCCAACCCTCAATTATTGTCTAGTTGGTGGTTGAACCAACCCAGTTGAAAATTCTTAGTCCAAATGGGTTCATCTTCCCCAAGGTTCGGGGTGAACATAAAAAATATTTGAGTTGCCACCACCTAGTTGTCATATTGTGTTCAAAATGATGAATTTTCCAGAGTGTATAGTAGTTGATATTTTTTTCTCACCATTCGACCTTGGGACCTTCGAGATTGGTGCCTGGGGAAATCTGAGGGAATCGGTTTTGTGACGTATGTACCCCCAAAAACCAATATGAATCTGGGCAATGATATGGTAAATCATCAGTTGATATGGTAAATATCCCAAAAAATTACAAGGTTTCATACAAGTCAGGTGGTTGTTTGGGATTTCTGAACCATCAACAGTATCTTGGCTAATATCTTATAAATCCTAAACCTGATTTTTTCGGGCATTTTGGCTAGGATCCCCTTACAATCACCATCATTTAATGGTAACCAACCGGCGGGAAAAGGTCGTTATAATTTGCCCAAATGAATAGATGGAAAAATCTAGCATGAATGAAGATGTACCCTCCCTGAAACTAACATAGCCCCTGAAAATCAGTGGTTGGAAGGTGTATTTCCTATTGAAATAGTCCCTTTTTGGGGGACATGTTAGTTTCAGGGAGGGTATCTCCTACTAAAACATAGTGATTTCCTAGCTTTAGGGCCTGTATCACTTCGGCTGGATTTGCCAAAGTGATCATGGTAAAAACAAAACACAGGCTCAGCCACCAACCAACCAAAGAAAAAACAACAGACTCTGTCACTTCGGGGTTTGCCACGCCTGCCAATGGAATTTATGATTGTACCAAGATCTGCGTAATCGGACATACTCCCTTCAAACATTTAACATCGATATCCAAAGTTGAAGTTTTTGAAAGGAGATGCGTTTTCCAAACCATCATTCTTGGTATCTATCTAAATAATCTAAATCTATATGTATATATATATATATATATCATTTTCCCCAAAATTTCGGGTTAGTCTCAACCACCTCTCCCGTAGCATCATGACAAGAAGCTGGTGCGTGGACTCAACCTGAGTTTTAGGAATAGCTGGGGAAACAAAGGGACATCAACAAGCATATTTGGAAAATCTGGTGTTGCGAAGTGTGCCATCTTTTACTTTCACCCTGGAGTTAGGGAATAAGTATGGATTTATTGATTGATTGATTGATGGATTGATGGATTGATTGATTGATTGATTGATTGATTGATGGATGGGCGGATAGATGGGGTATCACTTGCAATCAGCAAATGGCATATGCATGCATATGCCAAACATACATCCCGCCCCGCCCATATTATATATATATATATACATAAACGTGTGTCTCACACGCGCACTTGCAGAGCCTCCCTGCAACAAATTTCATCACACTCCCGAACTGCAAAAAACTGATCCATCCAAAGCTGTTTTGGGTAGAAAGGCAGGCTGCCTCGTCTCAAGCGTTTTTTTCCAGCAACTTCTATATCCTTCTTATACCCTTAAATAAGGAACGGGTGATCATTTCGATCCATCTTTCCTTAATTTATTTAACCCCTCCCACTGGGAGCCTCCCACCCATAGTACTGTTGCAACATGTAACACATATCCTAGTGACCCAGAATGATAATAAACATCTGGGTGTCTTGGAACATCTAAAAAATTATCAGGACAGCAGTGATGAACTTGACCCTGAATACTCTGCACAGCTTCAAGTGATACATAAAAGTGGCTCAATCACGTCAATGATATATACTGTTGATGGTTCAGAAACCCTTCACCAGTTGAGGTTGCTAGTTTTTCCCATCTTTTGCAAGGTTTTAGCACCATCCCAGGTGGTTGTTTGGGATTCCGGAACCATCAACAGTACCTCTCCGAATCCAACAACAATTTGGCGGTGATTTTCTAGTTGGTGATTGAACTAACCCTCCCCAGGGTTTAATGGGCAAGTCAAATTGGATCATGAAACCCCAAGGATCGGGGTGAAAATAAAAGATATTTGAAACGACCACCTACCGGTACTTTTTTTTTGTCCTGGTGGTTCAACCCGGTCTGTTGCCGGGTTAAAAAAAACAGCGGGTGCGTCAAAAGTTGCAGGTTTGGGGTGTTCCAAAATGCCCCCGAAAAAGGGCCAGTTTGCACGGTGGCACGGTGGGCTTGGTGGTGTCCATTTGGCAAATGGATCTGGTCCAACATTGAGGTGATGAAAGATCTTTACAAAACTGCCTCCATCTGGGGCAAATTTGCGACATACATCAAAAACCTGTATTAATTTAGGCATTTTGGGGGAGGATTCACTTTGCTCAAGCCACCATTTACGGGGAAATTATCCTCGGTGGGTTGGTTGCGATGAAATTTTGCCCAGAACACCCCTAGCAGCCTTGAAAATGCCATGGCACGTATTGGCCAAGAGGTACCTTAGAATTTTTGTGTTTGTTTTTGGTGTGGGCTGCTCCATCCCCGTGTGTCTCCATCATTTAGAATTTTACAGCTTCCAGCAATAAAAAAAACGTGACTGGAATGGGTACGAGGAATCGAGCGTCAGGATGAGTGCGATATTAGCTAGTTGGTGGTTGAGCCACCCATTTGGAAGATATGCTCATCAAATTGGATGATTTCCCGAAGTAGGGTTGAAACTAAAAATATTTGAAACCAACACCTAGTTAGGATATTCACCGAAATTTAGCAAAAATAACAACACAATATCAGTAAATACTTAATCTATATTAACAGGATTTTACTTTAATATCCCTGTTAAATAAGATAATATTTGCTATATCCAAATGGGTTTCCCTGCCACAAACAAACATCGAGGTGAATCGATGCAATTGGAGCGCAACATTGGAGATGTCTATTGCTTTGCTATGATTTTTCCTTGAAATCCCCCCCAAAAAAGTACCCGAACAAATTTTACTAGTGGATGGTTGGTGCCACGTCAAAAACGTCACGTCAACATAGATACAAACCCCACTACTTACCTGCTGAAAAACAGGTTGAGACATCAAATTCAGCTTTCCATACACCCCTCCCAAAAACAACAAAAAATATCAAAACATCAACCATTCAGCAGAGTAAACCCTATCAATGAACCTTCCAAAAAAAATGATTCTCTCAAAGCCATCGGAGCTTTTGCCAAATATTTAACAAATTCATTCTGCTGCTGACATGTCTGGATTCCTCTGATGTCAAAGTGACTTAGTGACTTGATAACTTAAGATCTGACCACCAAGTCTTGCAGATTTTGTTTCCAGGAAAAAACCCTCCAGAAAAGAAGTTTTGGATCATGAATATCATGATGATCTGTGGCTATGAATCCATTTGAATGATACAGATAAGCTCCAGGGAACTAACATATCCCCCAAAATGGCATTTTGAAGATGATTTTCCTTTTCCCAAGCTGGGATATGTTAGTTGCCTGGAGGGTACAAAGACGTCTCATATCTTGGCACTAAGAAATGGCAAATGCTGAGTCAACCGGGACATCAACCGCTGAGACAAAGGCACCGTTTGGGCTCCGTTAGACGTGGTGGCACTGCCACGTCCTGAGGACAAAAAAAAGTGGGAAAACATATGTGACCGAAAGGCTTTAACAGAAAACATCCATATATAAATATGTATATCATGTCATCTGTGTATATCTGTAAATTTGAAGACAGAATATATGTCTTTATATTTTACGCATCTCTGAAAAATGCTCGAAGCTGAAAGTTGTGGACATGGTTGGGGTTGTGGCAGGTGTGGTTGGGTGGGGTTGCTCATCCTCCCAGGATGACGGCAGGGTGGCATTTAGCATCCAAAAAATTGCATCCCTCGCGTTTTTTGACACATGGTGATGTTACATTGACTGGTGTTTTTTTGAGAAACGAAAAAGAAACACTATCCTATCCCATCATTATCATCATGATACCGGTGAGTTTTGATAGACACTATACTACTGTTGATGGTTCAGAAATCCCAAACAACCACCAAACATGGTGCTGAAACCCTGTAATTAATGGGATAAACTACCAACCTCAACTGGTTAGCCGGATTTCGTCCATCAACAGTATAAATACCATACAATTGGCCAGTATCATCCCTTCTGAAACCAACCAGCCACTTGAAAGGTCGTCAGTCGAGTCAACAACATTTCGCTGTCATTTCCTGCGGGTTTATGTAAAGAAAGGGAGTCCCATCCCCAAAAAAGTTGAAAGTACCAGCACTCAGCACGTAATTTTCCTTTTGTTTTTTTACCGCCCTTCACAAAGAACTCTTGAAACTTTGGTTTGCATCATGAAAGTTCCATATCAAATTTAAAGCAAACTAATCCTCTCAAAAGATGCTTCGTTCTGGAATTTACTCAAATCTGCACCTACAAGCCTGCACCCTGGCCTCTTAAATCAAACATCCACACCAGTCGACACCAAACAAAACGATTGGAAACTCACCATCCCGGTTGTTTTGTGCTCCAGTATCAAATATCCGAAAACCATCCATGGGACGAAGATGTATATTTACCTACATGAATGGTTGATTTTTGTAGTAAATGCCTTTGGACCCCAAAAACCATGAAAAATGAAGGTTTTAGGCCCTCAACATATGGGTCATAACCCTTAAACACGAAGGATGTGGGTTCCCATGGTGTAGGGACACCTCTGAGAAAACTAACATGGTTGAAACCTGAAAACCTTCATGACTTTGGGTACTTTAAATCGCTGTTTTTGTTTTAGGTGTAAATATACTGATGGGACAGCGGATCAGCCCAAATTTTTCAAGTAGCCTCTGATTTTGGGGCATTCTAAACAGCTCTACTTTAGCTCCCTACTTTGGTGGGAGTTTATGACATCACCCCCAGCTCCAAAATCGCTCTCGCTCCCCCAATCTCACGAGTCAAACGCCGCCCAAGACTCCAAGGTCTTCACCGGTGTCGCATCCACCACGGTGGATCCATCGACGAGGTCCGCGTGACCCGCAGGGTCGTCCGTCATGGTGGATGAAGATGGGTGAAGTTGAACGCAACAAAGGGATATAGCTGTTTTTTTGAAGACCGTTGGCTTAAATGGTTGATTCTTCAGCAAAAAAATATATGTCCATGTTCTAGGATGTATCTGGAAAATGGTAGTCTTTTTTTTGGGGGGGTGCTTCTTGAGCATGACTTTTCTAGTGGGTGATTTGTGATTCTATCAAAACCAGTTGTCTTTCAAACCTACGGTTATTTCACTCAAATTTGATCTGATGAATCGTGAAGTTATCGGGAGAATCCCGGGTCATTTGTCCAAAAAAAACCATCCTAATGAACCAGCGCTCGATCTCAGTTGACTTTAAAACACATCTAGTCATCTAGTTGCTACTTTTGCAGCTGCTAAAAATTCACAAAAATCTTAAGAAAAACTTTCGAAAACTGCCCTTCAGGTGCGATGAAAATCGATGGCTGCGGAGGACATCCAGGAGTGTAGGCCACTGACAGGTCTCCCTACTCAAAACCCAACCGGTTTCAATATGAGACGTTTCCATTCATGGCCTGTGCCTCTCTCAACAATTTTGAAAAACCGCAAACTCCCTGCAACGGCCCTGAATAGGTAGGGGTTATACCTCCATTGATAGGGATTATAACCCCAGTTACCCATTTATTTTCGGCCATTTATATGAGTTATGGTTCATCTAAGAATCAACCAACTGATGAGTGGTTGATTCAAGTTGGTGGTTTCAAACCACCCATCTTGAAACATATAATTGTCAAATTGGATCATTTTCCCGCATTTTTTTCGTGATGAAAATTAAAAGAATAATACACCCCCGAAGATTAACATAGAACCTGAAAATTATGGTTTGGAAGATGATTTTCCTGTTCCAGGGGGCCCGTATTCTCAGGTGAAACCAGCCGTTAATCTCCCGGGGTGTAAGCATCACCACCATTTGGAAATCCGGAAAATCTATGGACTCCAATCCTCCATGACTTGGGCCTGTTTTTTGAAGCCCTTGGATTTTCCAAGGGGGGGCCGTACCCCTGCTAAAGCAGGCCACCATTTGGTGCAGTTTTCCAATTGATTGATGGAATTGAACTGAACAGATCAATGAAACATCATGAATTGAGAGGAGTTCATGTGATTGAGGGGAGTTCATGATTGATTATGATTATGGTTCCATTTATGAATTGGGTTTCATGGAGTTCTTATGAGTTTTTCAGTGTTTTTGCTTCAGGGAGTTCATGTGATTGATGACTCCAATTAGTTTCCATATCAAACATCATCAATATTTTGGAGAAGGGGGATTCCAATATCATGCCTGACTCCAGTTTTTCATCTCAAATTTTTGTCATCATTTTTTTTGGGGCGGGAGAAACGGCCATATAAGACACAGTCGTTTTAAATATCAGGCATTATCAGGGCCACAAATATGTGTATATAGAAAAAATGCATATATGTATACCTACTTACTGTATTCACCCCAAAGGGCCATGAAATAAAACATTAAACTTTTTTTTTCCGACTAAAAACGGGGAATCCTCAAAAAGTTCAATCAGATTAGCCATTGGCTGGCTGAGTCGACTTTAGTCAAGTCCAACCTTAAAAGCTCGACCGAACCTTTTGATGGTTCAGAAATCCCAAGGCCAACCACCGTTTGGATGTAGAAAACCCTGGTACAAAATGGAATAAACTACCTACTGTTGATGGAAGAAATGATGCAGCAGTTGATTTGCAAAAATCTTCCATTCTTTATAGGGGTTTATACATCCCCAAGTGGTGCAGGATTTCTGAACCATCAACAGTTTCAATGATGTCTCATTATTCTTTTTTGCCTAGGCACCATTCATACTAGCCTCGGAAAAGTCGCAAGAAGCACCTTGAATCTGACCCATCCTCGGGGTGGGACTGACGCGGGGTGGAGTTCATCCCAATGATGTTGTAGAGAATCACGTAGGGCTAAGCAAAGATGAAGGTGTACCATCTTGAAGGTTTCAGATATAGTATCATTTACATTGATACACGTGTACTATACATGTATGTGAATATCTATTGCACAAAGATATGCAATATATCCAAGTATATGAATAAACACACATATAATAATCATGACCTATGTATTTACCTTGGGTGTAGGAGTTCGGGACCATCTATTTTAGAACTTCAAGTGTTCAAAAAAAGGCCTTCATCCTATCAACAACTGCGCTTTGATAAACCGTAGGTCCCTCGTTGTTAAAGGCTCAGCTTCTTTGTGTTACACTCCCTAGAACGAACATAGCACCTGGAAATAGGCCATCCCAGATGGAAACTCATCTTCCAACCATTGATTTTCAGGGGCTAAGTTTGTTTCAGGGAGGGTACATCTAGATTCCGAGCAAACCATAGTCCAATTGGCATCTTTTGTCATCATTTGGAAACAACAAATTGGAGAAACCATGTCAGTTTCCGTTTTTTTGGTGCAAACCCCCGGCTATATAACTAGATATGGAACATGTTGTCCCATTTTTGTGTTGGTTTCTAAAACAAACTATTACATGCAACGAAAAAATATTACATACAACAAATCCCACAGGTTGTTATCATCAAAACAAACCACCAAAACGAAGATGTGCTTAGACAACCCAAGGGTAGCTTCATTATGATTCGGGATTTTGGATATCCGGCTCCCTTTCTGGTTCCCTTCTGTTCAAGCACCAGCTGTCGAAAAAAAATCCTTTACTACAAAAAAATCCAAAGGTAAGGATGGTAAGGATGGTATGGATGCCCCAACTTGGAGATGTTGATAGAACATCAGTTTGTTGATAGAACATCCATAAATCAACAAATCTCACAGGTGGTGACGACATATTCAAATTACAGCTTGTTTTTTTGTGGATCTGGGCAAATTACTGCAATTCCTAAACCTGAATTAAGGGCCTCTTCGGGAGATTCCCTTACCAAAGACCAATGTTTGGGGATGACCAACCTGCGGATTGGTCGTTATGAAATTGCCTAGAAGGATCAAATTGTCCCATTCTTTCTATGCGCTTTTGATGGACAAAAGGACTAAAGTCAAGCGAAAAAAATACTTTGGTACTGAAAATATTGATACGTGATAGTGCTGTAATCATCAGAACTGGTGCGTATTGCTGGTCAGAGTATGTTGTGATGTATTTAGTTGATGAGTACCTCCTTTGACTTAATAGTTTGTTCATCAACATCATGCTTTTTCATTTTGCACCTGCTTAGCACTAGTTTTTTTTTTTGAGTCCCAAGTATCTGAGCACCATCAAGCGTAGCACGATAAAATCGTGCATTCTGTAGATTGGCAGAGGTCAAATTCGCCTCCCCTCAGGCAAGCCGAAAGTTGAGGTCAATAGATTACAGGGGCCAGTGCTACATTCCCTAAAACGATCAGTTTGCACCTGAAAATGGGTAGAAATACACCCCAAAAAAGGAAAGGATGTAGTCTTCCAAGATATCATTATTATTGTTGTGCTCATTACGGGAGTTCTTATTCATCAATCAGCATTAGAAACTTTTGATAGGTCATTGGAACACTGCGCAATTTGGCTGTGGGTCATTCGGAAAGTGTGGCAATGAATGTGATCTCTGGGTTCAAGATAGGCGTGAAAGATGACACCTACAAGCAGGTAATTACGCAGCAGTCCATTCTACACATTGCCTTTTGAACAAATTCCATCAATGAAGAGAATGGGAAAATCACTAGACAACCTTCCAAAGGATAAAATGCTTACACTGTTCTTAGGATACCTCACGTTATGTGGCAACAACTCAACCCCCAACTAGTTGCTCATTTGCTCGTCGTTTGGTGAACAAAGTCACGAATCATGAAGCACGTAGCACGACTGAGCTCGCTGATGTCAAAATATACATAGTTTGCAAACATGTCTAAATGTATAGTTACGTTCGAAACGAAATATAGTTGCAACACACTCAGTATATCTCAGTATACTTACACAAATGGAATCACTTGTTTCTACAAATGCAAAATACAGTACACACATTAGCCACTCCAATATACATATATATATATAAATACAAATACAGTTAAGTGCTACTACAATAAACCACCCATGGCGTTTTACCATCACTTCACAAAAACGGCAAGTTTTAGGTCGCGGAAAAGATGCTGAGACTCGCCAAGTCAAAACGACAATTTTGTAATTTGGCTTTGCCTCAGGTCGATGAAAAACCCGGAGGTTTGAGGAGGTTGATGGCTTCGGTTTGTTGTTGTGCCTAGTTTTGGTTTTTGGGGGGTCTAGTTAGGCTGGTTGGTTGGTTGGTTGGTTGGTTGGTTGGTTGGTTGGTTGGTTGGTTGGTTGGTTGGTTGTGTATAGGTTGGTTGGTTGTTTGTTTTGCCACCAATAAATGAACAAAATACATATACGTATGCACAAGTCAAATGTGGGAATCGTTTCCCCCAATGTTTCGGAGTACAAATGTTTCAAGCCAGCACCTGGTTCGTGCTTTCATGGTCATTTTTTTGGGGAACAAAATGCTGGTGATTCAGAAAGATGTTTGAGACAATACTGTTCATGGTTCAGAAATCCGGCCTTCACCAGTTGAGGTTGGTGCTTTATGCCATCATCTATCAGGTTAACATCCCAGGTGCTTTTCTCGCCGGATTGCTGAACCATCAACAGTATGTCACCATTCCATTGAAGATGATACTTCTGGCCAAATCATACCATTTCACCAACCTAGATTTCCCTCAAAATAGCCGGGGTCCCATTTCCCAAACCCCAAACGCGGTATCAAATTATATATCTATTGTCCGACAAATCAATCAAAAAAAACTATATGTTTGGTCTACCCGCCACCCAGTAACAGTCACAAATGACGGTTTTGGTTGGGATTCGCGATCCTAAAAATGGAATGTCATCCTGGTGGTGACGATTGCATCCTGGGTGGGGGGTAGTTCTAAACTATATGGATGGTCTTGGGACCATCCATACCCATAACATTCAGGTATGCTATATTTACCTACATTTCCCATACAAATCAACCATCCATGTAGGTAAATACACCAGTCCCATGGATGCTATGGGATACTTTAGTTGGGAGGATACTTTTGTTGAAAAGCCGAGCTACGAAGGCTTGCTCCTTCCAAGAACGACTCCTGAAGTTTACAGAAAAAATGTCCAAAACACATGGGGAGTGACGGAAAAAACCGGATACTTTCCATGAGTTATGCTGGTTGTTTAATAGGGATTTATCATAATGGTTGATTATAATCCTGACATAACTGGGGAGTACAATCCCCCTATGTACAGTAAAGCGGCCAAGCTTTTTTTTTTTCACTGCTCGTGGACTGAGAAGGGATCCTGAATAAGAAGTGTTTTGGAGTCATAAACTGCTGGACAAAATCAAGCATGCATAATTTACCCTCCAGCATGCTTTGGACAAACCTACAAGTAGTGTAGTCATGGGAAATCACAAGGTTCAAGAGGATACATCTTCAAATTGTTCCTTTTCCATTGTCGTCTTGTTTTTTGGTGTAACATGGTAAATTACCTCAGTGCCTTACTGTTGCCAAGTGCAAAGATGTGGTCCATCAAGCAGTAGTTCATACTGCTACTCCATGTGATTTGCCATGAACAACACAGAAAATCCCATACCATTCATGTATAGTATATTTACCTACATTTGGTTGATTTTCATGGTAAATGTAGGCAAATATACCAGTCCCATGGATGGTATGGGGATGGATGTCTCTTGGCTACGAATTTCTCCTACTGGCACCTCAAAACAGGAGGATTTCCGAAACTTGGTCCAGTTGCAGAGTTACCAATCATGTACCAATTCAAGGGAGATAACTCAAGTCCAATTTTGGGGATAATTGAGCCACGAAAAAAACCCTTCCTACTTTCCATTGAATCCTGGTTGGTTAATAAGGATCCTTATAATGGTTTATTATAATCCCTATATACTTGGGTAGTAGAATCCCCTCTATACCCTAAACAACCAGCGTTTTTTACATTGCTCAATTTACCTGCTAGATTGCTTGAATTACCCCCTGGAAGTTTAACAAGAAAAGCCCCTGAAAATAAAAAACCATCCCAAAAGGAAAGGATCGTCTTCCTTTCCCATCATTTTCAGTGGCGAACTGTTAAACTTCCGGAGAGTAGTTAAAAAAGTTGAGATCACTCCAAAGAAACCACTATAAACTATAACTAGCTGGTGGTTTCAACCCATCTTAAAAACATTAGTCAAATTGGATCATTTCCCCAGGTAGGGGTGAAAATAAAACATATCTGAAACAACCACCTTGATAACCATCTCTGCAATAGAAACGTCTGCAAGATGATGTGCTTCAGGTTGCTTTCTTCAAGCAGTGGGAAAAAAAGGGCCTTCTTGAAGGAAAGAAGGAAACCACCAGTTAATAAGCTGTTGTTAAGGCCTTATTTCTGGGGGTGTACGTTAGGGGGGGTAGGTTGACTAGCCATGAAAACAGGAAAAACATGGGAAACCTTCATCCATGACATCCCTTCTTCAGCATACTTCACGCATTCTTTTTGACACCGCTCTACCAAAAACAAGTAATTAATGCAGCCCAAACCAGTAGCCAACAGTGGATACTAATAGGGATCAAAACAGGGTCCAAAGACTGAAACTGCAAATCATGTTCGATAGATTGTACTTGGAGAATCATCCCAGTTGCAAAGTAGTTAGTAACCCCCCATATATAAGCCACTTAGGCTAGGATGATCCTCCAAGTAGGGACTCTTTGAAAAAAAACTCCACAGACTTCCCTAAGCTGACCCAACGAGCAAAAAATACTCGCATTGTCAGAAAACCATCAAAACACCCGTAGGGGTCATCATAACCATCAATCCCAAACAATGCACTCCTTATATGGAAAATCCCTCCAAAATTCCCATACATTTGCATGCCTTGTTTGGGGATCCCCCTAGATAGACGTATAATTTTGTTCAACACCCCACTGCCATATGGAAAATCCCTACATTTGCATTATTTGATCCACCTAGATGTATAATTCAATGACAACCCCCCATAGACCCCAACCACCAACCAACCAACCAACCCCCCACGAATTGGTTGCTTCAAAATTTTTGGTGCACCTGCAAATCCTGATTCTCCAAGTTCAAGAGATCCATAAATTCATGGGGCAACATGGCACGCCTGGAGGATGGTGGGGAGCAATGAAACTAAGCCCCGGAAAAATGTAGGCATTTTTGGGAGCCCCCTTTTTAAAGGAGAATTTTTCATCTGAACTCAACCATGAGAATTGATGTTTTTAGGGGTGTGTTTTTGCTGTTGGTTTCAAGGAGGGTATTGAAAACAAAATGAAAAATATTTTGACATTTCTTGTTACATGGAACATGATGTTTGAAAAACACCAGCAGTTTGGAGGGAAGTTTGGGTTTTTGAGCAGCTTCTCATTATTTTTTGAAAGAAGTTGTCATGTCCAACACAAAACCATTCACGTTGAATAGACATACCCTCCGGCAAACCAAGAGAAGTATCTACAAGCATCAATACGTAACTACATACATGCAGGGCGCAAAGAATCCAGCCCATCTAAGTTCGTTCAAGAAAGAAGGGCTGAAACTTCCCCGAAACCTAACATGAAACCTGAAAATCACCGCGAAATGAGACGGGAACATCATCCTGTGCAGCAAATCTTCATTTTTTTGGGGTTCCATCCGTTAGTTTGCCGGGATTTTTCGGGGGGGTTAAGCAAGGTATCTGAAGCTCCAAGATTTTCTCATCCGTGAGTTGTTCGTGCAACATTCCGGAGGTGAAGCGCCATTTTTGCTATGGGAAAGATGCAATTTTTGCCAATGGATTTTTTGCTGATTCTGGGTGATCGTAGATGTGCTTAGGAAAAGGTGTTCCTGGAAAACATGACAACAAATACTATCCCCCAAAAATGGTGGTTTTTCATAGTGATGAATCCCATGGTTTTTAGAATCCGAAAAAAAAATCACCAACTAAACAGATCCAAGTGATGGGGTTTTTAAGGATTTTTTGTTGACCGCCTAGAAGCCAACCGGATACGAGTACAAGTTGGTGGTTTCAGCCTATTTGAAAAACATTGGTCAAGTTGGATCATCTCCCCAGGTAGGGGTGAAAATTAAGAAAAATTGAAACCACCACCTAGAGTACCTGGTATATATAAGCGGGAGTCGATGATTTTCCGGATTTCAATTGGCATGATCTTTTAGATGAACCATGAACCATGCATGTTAACTTTCAAGTGGGTAAGCACATCCACATCACCCAGCACCAGCCACTAAAACCAGTTTTGCTTCCATGGATTTTCAAATCGACAAAACAGAAAACCAAGGGGCCTTAAGCTTCCCTGTGACATCTGCTGTTGCACTTTCCTTGGAAATATGGATGTGGTGATGAACCTCCAATGAAAGGAAATTCAGTGTTGATGGAGGAAATCGTGAAGAAATGCAACAAATATCCGCAAACAGTGAAACCAACTACATATTACAGGTAACTGGTTGGCCAGATTTTCTTCCATCAACATATTTCGGGATATGCTATGAAATGACTCACAACTGTAACCACCAACAAGGCAATGGACTGAAGTGGTGAGCCAGGATTCAAGAAACTGGTTCCATTTTTGTTCCCCATGTTGACTTTGAACTTCCCTTCATCTCTCGATTCTTCCAAAATTCAAAAAAACCAGTAGAGTCACAGTCAATTTTTCCTGGAGGTATAGGGCTGCCCATTTGGTATTTTTTCACTTTCAGGGCGTGTATTGAAGCAATGGATTTTTTCATCATCATGATGCTTTGGAAGAGGCAATTTCCGGCTTCAATGATGGGATGTTTAGTGTCTAACATGAATTTTTCGTCACTGTGTTTTACCCAAGGAATTTGGATTCCGCAATGGGATTTTACCTCCGCCGGTGCGTGCCAAACTGAAGGGTCGCAATAAAGCAGTTGGACTACTGATGGGACTTGTTGATATTTCAATGGGTTTTTCTAGTTCTTGGAAAGGGGAGTAGGTAGCTTATAATCACCCAATTGGCAATAAATACCACTTATATACCAGGTATATATTGCCTTATAGGGGGTTATATAATCCCTACGACCCTTTACAAGAAAGGGTCGAATAATGAGGATGCCCCAAACAACACTGGTAAGCCAATAGATTCCATGGAGTTTACAATCCCTAAAACTAACATGACATACTTGGAGGATCATCCCAGTTAGTAAGTGGTTAGTAAGCCCCATTTATAAGCCATGAAAAGCCCATTTGGAAGGGGAATAACCCTACTTAGGGGACTTACTAACCATGGTTATTAGCCATTTACTAAATGGGATGATCCTCCAAGTAGCCCCTGAAAAATGGTGAAACGATGCGGCTTTTTCCTTTGGGATGGCTATATTTTCTATAGGGTTTTTCATGGA
This sequence comes from Breviolum minutum Mf 1.05b.01, assembly GCA_000507305.1. NCBI lineage: Eukaryota > Dinophyceae > Suessiales > Symbiodiniaceae > Breviolum > Breviolum minutum. Next base: position 108,257 of record DF239735.1, read on the forward strand.
GGGGTCATTTTCTCAAAGGGCTCCTTAGTAACATAGTACTGATGCTTTTCCCCACTGAACACAACCAGGGGTTTAGGCATTGCCATAAAGTAGACACATTTTTAGGGTATAGTTCTTGAGTCAGATCTGGTCTGCCGGGGGTTTTGGGTGCATCTTCATCTTCCAGCTATTGTTTCCCCCTAAAAGTTTCATATGGTTTCACCCAAAAATCGCCCAATTTGAATGGAAAAGGCATCTTCCATTCACCTCTAGTTGGTGGTTTCAACCCATGTGAAAAATATTAGTCAAATTGGAAGGGGTGAACATAAAAAATGTTGCAAACCACCACCATGCTATTCACCTCCATTGTGAGGTAAACAATTCTGGGACATCCCAAGTTTTACCATCCAAGACACTTTGGCAACGGCATCTCCATCACCGGCTCCGGCGCCATCGGCGGCGGAGTTGCTGCTGCCGCCACGGGGGGCGTCACGGGAGGAACCGTGGCGGCGGCGTCCGGTGCAACGGGATGGGCCGGGCGGGCTGGTGGGGCCTCAAGGGGGCACTGGCTGAGGTAGTTGGATATTGTAGCTGCCTCCCCCGCAAAAAACACTCAAGTAAAGTCCAGAAAACCACCCTTGCAATTGCAGAACAACCATGACCCATAGGATCCATGGGAATGGTATATTTATCTACATTTGGTTGAAATTTATGGTAAATGTACACAGGGATTTATACCATACATGGATCCTATGGGTGATTTAATATATTCATTGTTATACGTGTTGTACATGTTACTATAGTTTGACATGCTGCGACATAGGCTTGCCAGCTCAACAACCATTCAATGGTTTTCAACTTGTTTTTCAACCGATCCAACCTACATCACTCCCCTACCTTCATCATGTCTAAGGGGCATCTATGGTCCATCAGTGAAACATCAATCTCTCAATGTCTCTCAATGGAGGTTTGGAAGATGATGTTCCTTTCAAATTGGGTGATTTCAAGGTGAAACATGTTAAACTTCCAGGGAGCAACAATAGCTGGAAGATGAAGATGCTTCACTTTGTTGTCGTACTACTCCCCAAAAAACTAACATGAACCATCTGTGAACCAAATCTTCATTTTTTGGGGTTCCATCCGTTACTTTTCGGCGGGTCCATGCATGGAAGATGCCAAGTATTTGAGCCATTTGGCCCATCAAATTGGATTTGCAATTAATATAGGAATCTTCACCAAAAAACCGTGGACGTGTGAACGGTCCAAACCAAAAAAAAAACAGCATCCATAGTCTATGCCAAGATAGGCATCCTATAACCTCGAAAAACATCCCCTACAGGGTGGGCCTCTACGATCGTTACAAACGGAGTTATAAACCACTATAAATGGCCTGCCAAAAAAAGGGGTAACTGGGGTTATTTCACCCCAGCAAAGTGAAGTTCTTTCACCCTACTTAAAACTGGTCTTCCGGGGCCCACCTTGTACAATTAGTTGGTTTGTTGACTTTTTGACTCTCCTTCAAACCAGCTGCCCACTCTCCTGCAACCCACGTCACGGAGGGTTTCCGGAATCGTAGTGCCAAGACCTGCAGCATGAGCTGCGCCAAGCGCAGCAAGGCACTGCTTGAGGCGGACGTGGACGTGGAGCCCTCGGCCGGGGCGTCCTCCTCCACTGCACGACCGAGGCATTTCTCGGCAGCTTCAAACCTGGAACAAGGTTTTTTCAGGAAGAAAATGGGGGAAAAAACACCTCCCTAAAACTAAGAGCCATTTCGCCCCCTGAAAATAGGGTTTCCCAAAAGGAAGCCGGATCATCTTCCAACCATACATTTTTGAGGGGGGCAAATTTGATTTTAGTTTCAGTGAGGGTACACCTCCCGATGCCACTTTTTTGTCCTGGACATAGTTGGCCTTTAATTACAAGGTTGATTGATCATCATTGTCCCTTAATAAGCCGTTGATTTCCTGGCCGAAACGTGGCATTGTGGGGGCTGCTGGTGGCCCCTTGAGATTTTTTCTATGAATCATCCCTGAGTTGGGACATGTTCAAGAAATTGATTGTGACCCATCCAAATGAAAGTCCTGCCCAAACAAAAAACTGACAAAAATGGTCAATCACTACATAATTTCAATTCTTTCCAGAATCAATCCAAACATAACTCTTTTCTGTCAAGTGCTTCCTCCCCAACCCAATTGCGAACCCTTGCTCGTAATTTCGTAGAAAAGATGGCCATCTTTTACTCATGAATGATCATCTAGTTGGTGGTTTCAACCCATTTGAAAAAATTTAGTCAAATTGGATCATTTCCCCAGATAGGGATGAAAATAACACATATTTGAAACCACCACCTAGTCATCGACTAAAAGCACCAGCCCGTTTTTTCCATCATGTTTCTCTTTGCCAAAAAAGGCACTGTGCTTCTGTCACTTTATCCAAGGCTGCGAGTTGTTGGCTGTGGCGTAGTAATCGGCCTGGGTTTGTTTCACCACCACGGACATCTGAAAAAATATATGCGCAGGTCGTCGAGTTGGATCATTTCCCCCCTGGTTTAGGGTTGAAAAGTTCAAAGTTAAGAAGTGTTTCACGCCACTACCTAGTAATACTCCCGTTCATTTCGAACCAATTCCTCCAAAATAGGCTGCTGAAACCACCAACTGGTAGCCTACCACCCCTCTGAGATCGTTTCAAAATTTCAAAAACCAAATCCTGACGCCAAATTTGAAGGCGGAGAGAGCTCACTTTTACATGCCTTTACACCCCCAAAGTTTAACAGCTCACCCCTGAAAAGTGGTGGTTGGAAGACGATCCTTTCCTATTAGGTTTCGGTACCTTTTCCTATGTTAGTTTTGGGGAGGGGATCGTTTTGGGCATACATTCTTCCCATCGAACAGGGGCCCGGATTTTGACAAAAAAACTCAGCCACTCTTGCATCACTTTCGGCCAGTCACAACTTCTTCTTAAAAAAATGGAAAAGCAACATCCCAAAACAATAGGGACTTACAACCAAAACACATAAAACAACACAAAATGTATCTTCCAATCAAAACGGCCTCAATATCCCTCACTTTTTCAGAAAAAAATCGAGCTGTTTGGAGTTAACAAACTCCAACAAACTCCGTGGAGAATTGACTGAGGCAACTTGTGGGGCGAGACTGATACACCTCGTGAAACTAACAGCCAAAGCACCTGAAAATGGATGGTTGGAATACGATCCTTTCCTTTGGGGGATGACATATTTTCAGGTGCGTTTGCTGTTAGTTTTAGGGAGTGTTTTTCACCCAAAAAATCGCCAAAATCCACCTGAGATTAGACCCTTGGAAAAGGAGATTCCTATTTCAAATCATCATTCGTAACCACTTGTTTCTAGCCACTACAAACTATCTGTAGGCTTCAAACCATCCAGGGAGCGAGCCCATATCCACGACCGTTCGTCGGCACTTTTGAGTCGATGATATTCCTTTTTCCCTTTTGGTGGACTATTTTAGTTCCCTGAAACTAACATATCCACCAAAAATAGGCCCAAACCCAAAAGGGGCGAACTGGTAGTTTCAACCATCCATAGTTAAACTAGTCTTCCAACCATCCATTTTCAGGGGCGAACTGGTAGTTTCACGGAGGGTACTTCTGTTATCAGATTCCTTTCCATGGATGATTGCCCCAAAAAAAACAGCTCGCATTTTGCTGGGAAGGAAGGAGACGAGCCTATTAAAAATCTCTTCATTAGCAGTTGGGGATATGTTACGCTCCCCAAGTTAAACATGGAATCTAAAATGATCTTGTTGGTGGTTTCAACCCAATTGAAAAATATGAGTCAAAATGGGTTCATCTTCCCCAGGTAGGGGTGAACATAAAAAATATTTGAGTTGCCACCACCCAGTGATGGTTTCCAAGGTTCGGAATCTCCTATTCCTTTCCGGGTGACATGTTCAGGTTTCATGTTTCAACTTTGGTCCAAGAGATATTTCCAACGGGACATTCTCTGATTGGACCAGTTAAAGCCTGAGTATCTAACAGCTCGATAGCAACTTACTTAGGGGTTCCCAATGGGATTCGGTCCCATTCAAATTTTTGATGGACATTTTGTTGGTGGTTTCAACTCATTTGAAACATATGCTCGTCAGAATGGATCGTTTCCCCAATTTTCGGTGAACATATAATAAAAACATTTAACAAACCACCACCCCATAAACCAGTTATAAGTTATATGTATAAGGTGAACTAACTCCATTTATAGGGGTGGAAAAAACACCCAGTGACTCGTTTATTTTCGGCCATTTATAGGGATGGTATTTACCCAGTTAAAACTGGGTAAATAAACAAACAATCCCTAAAGAATTAATCCCTATAACGGGGTAGTATAATCCCCAAATACCCTTCGAAAACTAACATGGAACCTGAAAATCACGCCTTTGAAGGGGAAACTCATCTTCCAAACCTTCATTTTCAGGTTCCATGGTAGTTTTCGGGGGAGTATACAGCAAATAACCAATTCCCTGGCAGGATATTTCATTACCACTTACTTGGGGATGCTTAGCTCAGCGCTTATCCGTCAAGTTGCAGGTTTCTAAGGCGTTGCTCCGAGGACCACCTTCTACGGGCCTGAAAAAGTCAGAAATGGTAGCAGGCAGCGACCCAATTTAAGAATGAATATCATCAATATCAAGGTCATCAATCTGAAAAGTTATCAAAACATAAGGATTCATGATTCATGATGAAGAAGGTGGTGGTGGTGATGGTGATGGTGATGGTGATGGTGATGGTGATGATGATGATGATGATGATGATGATGATGATGATGATGATGATGATGATGATGATGATGATGATGATGATGATTATGATGACGATCACCATCATCACATTTTAGTAGAAGGATTGGTTATCAATCTTCATATTCATCAGACATTCCTCCGTTCTTGCTCTTTGTCGAAGGTCAATCACGTTGTTTCCACTTTCCACCAACTCCAGTTCCACCATGCGTTCCGAATGGAGTTTCCACCCCATTCAGTTTCATGCCAAGATGCACTAACATACTAACCTCAGTTGAGCATCAATGGATCAATGATCAGCATCCTGAACACTGAAAAAATGGAGTGAATTGATCCAACCCTTTGGAAAAATATGCCAACAAACATGTATATAGAACCCCCACCCCCCAAGAAAGAAAGGTTGGCACCTTGAAAAATTTGACCTCTTAAAAGGTGATTGGGAACTTGAAAAAACCAGCCATCTTTTCGGTAGGGTCCAGTTGTTGGTGTTCAGGGGTGTAGCAAAATGGTTTCACACTCCAAACCTCCATCTATCTTAACTAATTTGCTTGGAATCCTGTTGCATCCAAAAGTGAATCACATATTTATTACCAACCAGCTACCCTCCAGGAAACGAACATATCCCATCACTGGAAAAGTAAACATCATCTTCAAGAGTTGCCTTTGGATGGGATTTTGTTATATTAGTTCCCAAAAAAGGTAGTCTTGTTACCCTCCCTGAAACTAACATATCCCCAGAAAATAGGCCGAAACCCAATAGGAAAGGATCGTATTCCAAGCATCCATTTTTCAAAGGCGAACTGTTAGTTTCAGGGAGGGTAATCCTCTTGTGATTGTACAGCATTCATGGAACCTGAAAATGATGGTTTCCAAAAGGAATCTCCTTTTCCAGGGACTTCTTTTCAGGTTCCATGTAAAATTTCGGGGAGGGTAAACTTCATGATGAAGGTGTAGCTCCGCCCTCATCTCTGCCGCCATGTCACGGCCAACATGCTCCGACGCAACAAGCTGGACATTGGTTCGGTCTTGGCTTTGGACCTGGAAGGTTCCAATGGGTGGTGGTGTTTCACCATCATTTGGTAGTGGTTCATTGAGGTATATCTGTCAACTACCCCCTGGAAGATTAACATGGAACATAATCATGGAGGTTGGGAAGATGATTTTCTTTTTCCAAGGGGTGATTTATAGGTTCCATGTTAAATTTCCAGGGACTTATTTTCCAGGTTCATATGGGAAACCAATGGTTTCTCATACGCCCTGAATAAGGCGGTTGCTATTTCTGGGGGGGGCTAGGTTAGGGGGGAGTAGGGTTTCTGGAGGGGATTTTACTCCATTATACTGGTTCATTGAGGTATACACCCCTGAAATTTAACATGGAACCTGAAAATAATGGTTTCCAAATGGACTTTCCTTTTCCAGGGACTTATTTTCAGGTTCCATGTTAAATTTCGGGGGTGTATGTTCATAAGGGAAACCAATGGTTTCTCATAAGCCCTGAATAAGGGCGGCTATTTCTGGGGGGGGGCTAGGTTAGGGGGAAGTAGGTTTTCTGGAGGGGATTTTACTCCATTATACTGGGGGGAGTGGTTCATTGAGGTATCCAGCGGTGGAAAATCCCTATTTTCAATGACATGACATTGGAACATCCCTATTTTCAATCAGAAATGTATATTCATTCATGGTGGATTTTCCAGCTATATAGTCATGTTAGTTTTCCGGGGAGTATATCTGTCAACTAGTTGGCACATTTAGACACATATTTCGAAACATATGTGGCACGTTTTCCATGGGGCCTTTATACATCAAATAAGTTTGAGGACACGGGTCCGTATATCATGAATAGTTTGATTGTACGAATAGCGGACATGGTCAAACTATAAACCCAATCTTAAACGCTTAGCCAAATTAAACATCCAACTAATGGAACCCCCAAGTTGTATCAGTTCTTAGATTCCATCTTCGGAAATTTCATCAGTCTGGCCTTCAACCGAGGATCTCTCTTTCTCAGCTACCTTTTTGGGGCTCAGCTCGTGTGAGGTCGCTATAGTTTGACCAGACATTATGCACTATTACAAGATCACAAAGGGAAACGGTAAGTCCTGTTGTGTCAACAGGTATATGATATATGGGTCAATAGTGAGTTGGTTTATTACCTAGCCAACATGACCTGAAATAGCAAGACATGCGCCCAGAAATTTCAACCAGTGCTTGATTTGGTGGCAGTGTAGCCAGTTGGTAGTTGACTATCCTGGGGAAGGACCACTTGGGACGATTCCTATCAACTCTTAGGCATCAGCATCATCACCATCAATGGTGAGCAAGCTCCCAGTAGTTCGAACGATGCAAAGGACTAGGGGATTTTGTTTATAAGTAGAACCATGGCACAAAGGATTTTGTGTGGGTGAGAATAAAGTAGGAAGTAAACTTTCACAACATTTCCACATGCAAAAAGGTGAATCAAATTGCAAAGGAAAACAGATTAATACCAGGTCAACACACACCCACTAACAAGTTAGTGATACTGACATTGATGGGACCTGCGCTTTCAAAGCATCCGTAGACTTGACGCAAGTGGGCATACATATATGATGTAGTCACAATGGGAGGTGAGAATAGCAAAAACAATTAAAACCCCGAATCAACCACCCCTGTATGTTGAATTACGTCGTGACAGTACTGTGAAAAGTGCAAATGCGTAAATTGAAAGCCGAAAATGAAACACCCACCCCAACTCAACAGCATTACTCAGGGGTTAAAATTAGCAACCATTGACCCAGCCTAGCTTGCAAAACATCCAAATTTCTTACCAATCTTTTCAACATCCTGTGCCTCAGCAAGCGCAAGTGCCGTGGCTCTTCTAAAACCTGAACGATGATACAATGCGATGTGGACGTCATACTGTGGATAGACAAAGCATCCCTTGTACTTCAGTGGTGATTGTTAAAATACAGGTCAATTTCCTGGCATATGGCATGCTTTGGCCATGTGTATCACTGTGTATCTACCCATCATGGGAATCTAAGCGTGCCCCCTTAATGCCACCTGCTCGGCATGAAATAAGGCCCCTTTTTGGCCCCAGCAAGCCCCTACTAAGGGACGATGGTGGTTAATATTCCTGCCGTATTTCCTGAAAGAGATTGGCATTGAAAAGCCGTAGATTCCCATGATACCATGTGAAGTGGTGTGATGAAATTGCAACACACCATGAAAACAAAAACAACATGAAATGAATTAGTCACTGGGCAGCTCATGAAACCACCACCGTAGTCCTGAGATTCATATTACCTCCTTCCCTTTTGTGGCATTGGTTTTTCGGTATGTTTTTCATCATCACCTATCTCTTGTGTTGAGAAAAAATGCCCAATCCGATGACCCGCTATTCTAGTCCCGAAGAAACAATAGAAAAAACACGTCCCATTTCTTCAAGAAGTGGGGCATGGTTTAAGCCCAAGGAAATTCCATCTGGGCAATCTATCATATATATGTATATAAATCCTTAACCTGAATTAAGTTTTTTAACGTCCCACCATTCAGCAGGTAAGTGGTACATCCCATCTCAGTCAATTGGTAAACTGGTCTTTTGGGATTCGAATCAGGGTACTACCCCTAAGCAACAATCCCCTTCATAAGGAAATCTCAGGAATCCAAACCACCGGGCCCTAAACCACCAATTGAGCCACGTAAAAAACCTCCTTGCTTTCCATTGTACTGGTTGGTTAATAGGGATCCTTAACATGGTTTGTTATAATCCCCACATAACTGGGTAGCAAAAATCCCCTACATGCGCTAAACGACTAGGGTTTTACTCATTGCTCCATTGACCGCTAGCTGACCATTCGCACCTCCGACCAGTCCCGCAGCGATTGCACCAAGCGTGCATACAACGACTCGCTGACGTTCACTGGCTCCGGCCTGCATATTTGGTGGAAGATGTGCGTTATTTTGAATAAAGGAATTCCACAAGAATACCGGTAACCAAGTAACCATTGCAGACACAAAACCATCAAACATATCCAAAACTAAATGTGGAAGTTTTGCTTCAACATTTCTTATTTTCAGATGGACCATATTGAGTTCCCGTTGCGTCTTTCAGATTTTGTCCCTTGGAAATAGATAAGAAATGAATGTGCCACATCACTCAAACCATCTCAAACCTATCACTTCTGGGCCAAATTGGCCTTATAATTCCCTAAATCCTGAAGTTCTCAGGCATTTGAAATTTGGTGGAGAAATTCACCACTACATCTCATCACCTCTTCGGAAAAATTTCCCAACCAACCAGAAACATCACCCAGGTGTCAACCTTCAACGAACGCCACGCAAAAACCGCCGTGTTTTTTTTTCTGCATCTCTTACGGGTCGTCTCTCGACGTCGCTCAGGGATCGGAGGACCGGAGGCTGCGGGAGATGTACTTCGCCGCTGGCAGCGCCATTTCCGCCCCCAGCGCCTCTTGGTGGATGGAGGGATGCGGTTGGCCAAGTGAGTGAAACAAACAAATCCAACTGCCTGGCAAGGTGTTATGGTTGGAAGCTGTTGGGGGGAGATGTGTTGTTTGGGATAGAAAAAGACTTGTATATATTCTGGTAAACTAACCATAGCAATGAAAAATGAAGCAACTTTGAAGATGTATTTTCTATTGAAAATGGGATATTCCATTGCTATGTCAGTTTACCAGAGGGTATATACTCCCCCGAAAAGTAACGAATGTCCAAAAAAATAGTGCTTGGAAGACGATCCGGCTTCCTTTCGATCCATGGCTTTACATAGGGTGCCGGGTGAAGGGTCTATTTGTAAAGGGAAAGGCATTGGTGGACCTTTAACAAAGTCATCGAATTGATGGATTTTACCTTTTGAAACATATGATATAGTCGCAGTGTAAAATATTTGAAACCACCATCTAGTAACCAATTGAACTACCTATAACAGAATTTGCCAACCTTTTTTTGCGGGGGTCAATTGATCGAAAACCTGATATGTTTTGGTTGGATTGGCTGTGTAATACTGTTGATGGAAGAAATCCTGCACCACTTGGGATGTATAAAACCTTGTAAATAATGGGATAAACTAACTACTCATCAACTGGTGCAGGATCTCTTCTATCAAGAGTATGCATATGGCTTTCCTACGTTAGTAAAGTACCAACCTTGATATCCCCTCAGCCATTGACCAAACTGCTTATATACAAGGCACGCAGAGGTTTGCAAAGTGCCGCGGTTGGAGAAATTGGTTGCCTCCAGCGAAGATAGCGCCATGGATATTCACCATTACCAATGATAGGGAAGATAAACAAGAGACCAAGCCCAACTAAAAATGTGCAGATCAAATCATATATGATTCAATTTGATTGTTAGTGAGTGTTGGGGATGCGCCCTCAAGTTGTAAAATGAACAAAAGCCAACCAAATAAATGGCTGGAGAAAACGGCATTCTTGACATGAAATGTACTGGCTTAAATTCACAAACCTGAAGAAAGGTGACATTGAAAGGTCCTGAAAAAAGTGAGGTAAAATGCAAGGTGATTACTAGGCAAAACTTAGGTCCCCCGGACAAAAGGTTGAGCACTCTTAGTGATTACATTTAAGGGACCCACCCAATTTAAAGAAGCTGTTCGGGCATGAGTTTTTAAGGGCCCAAGGGACTACCAAAGATTTGCCAAGATTAGGTAGAAAGGAAAAACGCACAGGTAATTCAGGCATTTCTAAGCAACAAGCATATATCTATATTATTAAATAGTATATGTTGCAGTCTTTCTGAGAGCGGTAAACACAAAAAAAAACATGTCGTGTCCTTTTTACGGCTATCATGTTAAAAATAACTGTAACAATCCTCAAACAAGCACAGCAAGGTTCAGAGTTGACCACCTTGATAAAAAGAGTTCAAATTCAAGAGCAACACTTACACACATGTGTGTATATACAAATAAATATATATACATATATACATATATACATATTATATATGTATTGAAGCACCAGAAAAAAAGCATCAATCAACCATCAATAATAGAAAAACTCCGCCCAGCATTTCTGGTTGGTGGCTTGATTCAATCCATCTGAAAAATATTCGTCAAAATGGGAATCTCCCCCAATTTTCCGGGTGAACATTCCAAAAATACTTGAGTTACCACCAACCAGTCACCATTTAAAAATTGATTAGGCCTCGCTTATTAAACATTGGTTTCCCTTAATAAGGCCGGCTATTAACCTCTTACTAATCCGCCCGGCTTTTCACCCGTTCCAACCTGTTCCAAAGTCAGGAAATCGTCGTCCCGGACAACGCCGTGCACAAGGACCACTGCACCAAAGACCTCACAGCGGGAAGTCACCCCGGCTTCGTTCGGCTTCCCCGAAAAAATCAATGGAGTTTCCTGGTCCCTTTGATAGGTGGGATCGTTAGCATATAATCACCCAATTGGCACTATATAAGTTGTATATAATCATATATACTGCCAATTGGGTGATTATATATCACCTACCAGAGATTACCAGAGTGTTTTTCTGTAGAGATGTTTAGAAAACACCTGGGTTGGGTTTTAGGGTGCTAAAGTTATTTTGAAAGAATTTGAGTTTTTTTAACTCAAAAGGCACATTACCAAGAGGGAAACTGAATGACACCAAGTAATTACCTTAAAAAACCCGGCAACCCTGAAATGAAAAAAAGAATGTCTTTCAAACATGAATATTGTCAATCTTCAGGTACCTGTTCCTGTCGAGTTTCAGTGAGAAACTACACCTTACGGAATCCTCAAAACCCCCTGTTATTCAAAAAGGTCTCGAAAAAGAGTTCGTGGGGAATCTTTCAAAAGTTCACTTCGCTTGATGGAAACCAAGCTAACTCCAGTCACGCGTGGGTATGTCAGGGGTTTCCCGTTCAAAAGCCATCAATTTCTGCTCCAAATCCTTCGAAAAAAGTGTTGGGTAACGACCTTTTCTTAGATTTGCTTGTTGTTTTGTGGTTGAAAAAAAAAACATGAGAAACATTATTCCCCAAAATGGTGGTCACCGTTTAATAGTGATGAATCCTATGGTAGAAAATACACACGACCTCAAACAAACAAAACGGGTTGGTGGTTTCAACCCCTTTGAAAAATATGCTCGTCAAAATGGGTTCATCTTCCCCAAACATTCGGGGTGAAAACAAAAAACTATTTGAAACCACCACCTAGAAAAGTTTTTCTCCGGTTTTTTGGGGCCGTGAACTCCTGCCCCCCTTCCCCCCTGCATCTCTGCTGCCACGTTGCCGTTCATCTCCCTGCGTGGCGGCATATCTGACTCGGTCGCTCTCGAACTTGCGACGCCAGTGTCGAAGGTACTGCCATGGGGCAGAATCCTCGGAATGCAAAAGCTGGAGGTCGGAGGTGACTTGATGATTTTTTTGTCAAATTCATTTTTTTTTACAACATCCCCCCACTCCCCCCCCAAAAAAAGGCTAGAAACCAAAAGGTTCAGCACTTTTTTTTGGGGGGGGTGGGGAAAGGAAAAGGACTGCTCAAACCGTTTTTTTTTTTTAAATTTTGTCAGCTTTAAAAATTTCCATCCTAAAACCACTGTACCATTTTGGGGGGACTCGGTATGTCGCGATGCCGCGATACACACGGATTCTCTTTTTCCGTTGGTTGATAAAAAGATGTTTGTTTGTCACAAGGCATCCCAACTATCAAGACTCATGTTGATAAAAGACATTGCTGAGCCCCTCACTACTTGTTACAGTAAGATGGTGCTACTCCACTATTCATAAAGACCCGTCAACAAAGAGCCACGGACGCGTAACAGAACGGTCTATCGGATAGGATTCGTTTTTGTAGATAGGAATTACGTGAAAGATCTACCGGGAGCGGAGAAACTACTGTTGATGGCAACCAGAAATCCTGCACCGAAACCAGTTGAGGATGGTAAATTTATCCCATTAAAATTACAAGGTTTTATATATCCAACCGGTGGTTGTTTGGGATTTCTGAACCACCAACAGTATGTAAGGTGGCTGGGTTTCAACCCCATCTCTTTAGGTACGTGAAGCTGCCGGGTTCAAAAACATGATGAACATGAAACTCCGGAAAATGACAGGACATTTTCATGTTCATCACCCCTCTTTCAAAAGAAAATCTCCCTGTCAGCAATGCAATGGTCATCAACATAATAATGATATACATGTATAAACAATGTACAGTAGATTCCGAATCCCCATTCATGTCCCTTTAAGCTTCCCACGGCTGGTGCAGAATTTCGTTGTCACACCATCCTTTCGAAAACGCCCGGGGCCAAGCATCGGTTCTTCCATGAGCTCCGATTTCTCCAACAGACCCCGTTCCGGCGCCGCGTCGTTGGGAGCTAAACGCATGCCTTAAACGAAGGGATCGGATAAAACTCGGTGAAGAGAAAACGGCTTAAAAGGAGTATTGTATCACAAGTTTTATAGTTCTATATGGGTGTTTCCAAAAATTGTGGTACCCCAAAATGGATGGTTTATAATGGAAAACCCTATTGAAATGGATGATTTGGGGGTACCCATAATTTTCGGAAACACCCAGTTCTATATTTTAGCTTCTTTCATATTTTGGTATCTAAAGAACGTATGCAGGTATATACGACTAAATATCCTGTAAGAGTTCATACTAAATCTTAAATAGTATATCAAACATATCAGCTAGTATATTACAAAGTTTCATGCGTGTTTTCATACTAACCCCTGTGGATTTTTTCACCTGAATTAACACTTGCAAAATCCAGACTTCAGCCCCCAAGTTGAGAAAGAAACTGTAGGTGGGACCAGTGAATCTTCTTTCCACACATGGTACCACTTAATGGCTGCTTCATATCCCAACCCATAGGATCCATGGTATGGCACGTTGTCCTGCATTTTAGTTGATTGCTATGGTAAATGTAGGTAAATCCCCTATCCTCAACAACGCCCCTTTTTTTCATTGCCCATTTAGAAAAACATGAGCAACCCACAAAAAAACAATCAACCATCCATGATGCAAAGGGTAAATAATACCAAAAATCCCATAAATTCCTATGGGCCCGTTTTTTTGTCTTCTCTCATTGCTGCAAAGGACGAATGTAGAGCAGTTCCCCCTCCATGGCTTCGGAATTCCCAGTAGGCTCGTAACCTCGAGGGACCGATGAGGCATTGACAAAAACAAACGTCGAGCGTTTGTCGTCGTGGAGGCAAGGCTGCTACCAGGCTTTTTGGCCCCAAAAAGGGTTAAATAACGGAATAATCCCAGTTATGCATTTTTAAGGCCATTTTTTGGGTATCCATGTTAGTTTTCAGTGGCTGTAAAATCTGTAAATGTTTCCAATCACATGCCAAAAAGAATGCAGAATGCACATTTCATGTGGCTTTTTCGGCCATTTTAGTCACATATTATATTGCCATAGCGAATGTTTCTTGGATTAATCCAGGCGAAACTTAGGTGTCTGGGACTAAAGGGTAAACTTTTTAGTGAGTCACATGAAAAAAAGAAATCAAGGGGCCAAGCATGGCAAGCAGGGTTCTTTCGGGGCGAGCCCCAAGATTTGCCAAAATTTGCCAAGCACTTCAAACTATCATGCCAGTGGATGTAAGTCGTTAAGAACCATGGCTAGTAATTAAGTCCCCTAAGGATGGGGTTGTTCCCCTTCCAAATGGCCTTTTCATGGCTTAAAAATGGGTGATCCTAACTACTTACTAACTAGGATGATCCACCAAGTAACCTATTCCCAGACCTTGCGATGGGAGAGGTCTAAGCCTCTTCCCAGCATGCGAAAGGCTCGTCACCACCGGGATTTTTTATTTCATTTTTAGACGACCGGAGATCTCTATTGACCTTCAGTTCCAGCTGTTATTGGGAAGTGGAAATCGCATCAGAAACCAGATAGGAGACCAACCGATGGTCATTTAACACTTACTAAAAGGAACAACTTTATCCAAATACTGAGAGAAACACACGCTTCCGCCCTCTAGTTTTCATAAATCCCTATGATAAAGGATGGCATAACATCATACCGACTTAGCGAATCAAACTACATGTAGGGAAAGACATTGGCGTACACTTACACTCCCTGAAACTAACAATTCGCCTCTGAAAACAAGCAAAGCGGCCCCAAAAAGGAAATGACTCATCTTCCAACTTCCTTGATTTTATAGGGGCGACCCTTAGTTTGTTTCAGGGAAGGTTAACGGTTCCCACCACCTCTTAGCCGAGCAACGGATGCCCAGACGAAGATAAGGACACCTACTGTGTCTCACCTTGGAACCGCGCTGCTTCCGCGATGCTTGAGCCACGGACCGGATACTTTCCATTGAATCCTGGTTGAATCCTGGGCTATAAACTTAAATGAGCCACGCCAAAAAACCCGGCCTTACCTTACTTTCCATTATTTCTAGCTATTGGTTGTTTAGTAGGGATTCTTATACGCGTTTATTATGATCCCCATGTAACTGGGTAGTATAATCTATTAATCTTTTATATATACCTTGGATGACAAGCCCCCTGAAACTGGAAAATCAGTTGAAGTTTTTGATCCCACGTTTTCGTCAAGAACGCCCTCCTTTTTGATTGAGAAAACCTAAATTGACCCTAGGCATCCAGTCATATTCTCAGCTGATGATTGGGGTGTCACCTCCGAAACACATAGTATTTCGGTTCCATTACCTTTGCTGATTGGACCCCTAGGGTGACATATAAGTGCATGAATAATAGAAGTCTGTGTGGTCCATTTGGTGAAAGAAATGTCCCAACAATAAAACTTGATCCATATTGAAAGCTGTCCCGGAGTCAATGATGGCATTATGAATGTCCCCTCAAAAGGAACCATAGCAAAAGGATAAGACCGTGCTCCCATCACCATTTTTTCAGGGACGAACTGTTAGTCTAGTAGGTGGTTTCAACCCCTTTGAAAATAAACTCGTCAAAATGGGTTCATCTTCCCCAATTTTCGGGTTGAAAATAACCAATATTTGAAAACCATTCACCAGGTAAAACTGGCAATCCCTATAAAATCCCTATATAACTGGGCAGTAGAATCCCCAAATATACAACAAATAACCAAGGTTTTCAGGGGAGTACGTACCACACTTCATCAAGACATCAAGATGCTTCAGCCATGGAGAGTTGCACATCACGTCGTGGGTCATTGACATCAAAGAAGGAACACCTGAGTGGCTGGCTAAATTATACCCTCCCTGAAACTAACATAGCCCATGAAAATCCCCATGTTTCCTGGTGAATACCATCAAAATGGTGGAATTTCCATGGCTATGTTAGTTTACAGGAGTGTAAAGCTTGTACCGGTTGGGCAACCATCGAAATTTACCCCGGTAACAACGACACCGGGGGGCGTGTTGATCCTTTTTTTTTGGGATACCCTCTGGTAAACTAAGATAGCTGGTTGGAATATCACCATTTTTAATAAGGAAATATACATCTTCAATCCGGGTGCATTTTCCAGCCAGCCATGTTAGATTACCGGAGTGTAGGTTCATTATAACGTCAAGGAATGAACAAAAACATGAAAATCAGTGGGGATTTGCTGGTGGGCAAGGCCTGATTTTCTTTTGAAAAATCTACATCATCTTTGGATCTCACCCATTTTCGGGGAAGAAAATTCCCCAAAAGTCCCATAAAAACCCACCTAGCGTATACCATCCATGTTTGTGGGCATATTTACCTACATTTGGGCAAATTTAATGGTAAATGATGGTGAATGTAGATAAATATACCATACATGGATCCTATGGGGTATGTGAAATAATATGCTCTTGCTCTTGCGCCGGAGTTCTGAATTACTGAACCACTTGCCAACCAAGCAAAGACCCACGAAAGATCATCATCCCCAAAAGATGTCAACACGACTCGAAGCGATATGTTCGATGACATCCAACCACTCTGTTAGACGAACGAATAAAATGAAAACGGGGAATACATTACATACGGAAATCTAACAGCAAAATTGCACTCTCCGGTAAATTAGAATTAGCCATGGAACATCTCTTCATCTTCATTTTTTTGCAGTTTTTGTATCTTCCAAAATGGAAGCTTTTCCATGGAGTGTGTGTTGGGGTGATAAGAAAACTATCACAACCCACGACCCAAGTCATTTCTTGCACCATCACCCCCACAACAAGACATGCAACATTTTCCCATGTCAAACGTTTTAGTCACACAATTTTTGCCAAGCCATGATGCAGCTTCTCTTGTCTGGCCAAATGAATGGTGTCTAGTAAGGCGCGCAAAGTCACATTCATGTCCTCCCAGCGATGGTGTCACAGGGTGCTTGACTAGTTGGTGGTTTGAGCCATCCATCTGGAAAAATATTAGTCAAAGTGGATCATTTCCCCAAATAGGGTTAAAAAGATAAAAACATGTTTCAAACCACCAGCTAGTTGATGACCTGCTTGGAATGCTATCGAAATAATGATGTGTAATACAATCGAAATACTGTCAGGTGCTGGGCCACATGTTTGAATCATCACCAGTACGATCAATCCGAAAATATCTTACAAATAAATAATCCTTCCCGCCCCCCCAAAAAAACATAAAACATCAGCATCATCTCCAACCTGCATCTTGGTGTCTCATCTTTGACTGAATCTCAATTTCCAATCCCTAACAAAAAGACGCAAAAAAAGTCCCAATTTCCCCCAGCAGCCCCAACAGGCCTCACAAGCATCCGAACAAATGATCAACGGCATGCGGCGCCGCAGCAACATCAAAACACCAAGACCTGCGGAACTTGTTTTCGTCCGTGGTGCTACTAACCCCTGAAAAGTTGAACATGGAACTTGGGCACCCTCACCCTCAGTTGATGGGTACTTCATGGGCACTTTCTTCATTTGTCCCTTTTTATTTCCAATGTTCACTTGTGATTTTGGTGCATTGGCCAATAGTTTGCCCAGAAATGTGATAAAGTTTCAGGACAGGAAGGTTACCTAGGCCAAACTTAGGTTCCCCCGACTAAAGGTTTATATAACTACTAGTGAATTACATGAACAAAAAAAACAACCACCAAATTGAAAGGGGTTGTTCCGGGTTGTTCGGGTATAAGGGACGATGAACCAAAGATTTTGCCAAGTTACCACCCCCAGAACACCACCAACTCCCATCATTCCCCATCACGTGTCACACAAGGTCCCGCACATTCGATAAGTCCACCATCCGAGACATATACCTTTGAAACCCGGGCGGGATGATCAAGTGGGATGATATAGATGGGTGGCATCTACACCCCTGAAAACTAACATGTCCCCTAAAAAGGGACTATTTCAATAGGAAATACATCTTCCAACCATTGATTTTTAGGGGACATGTTAGTTTTCCAGGGAGTATATAGATTTGCCATCCTTAAAATCTATATACTGTTGATGGTTCAGAAATCCCAAGGCCAACCACCTGACACGTATGAAACCTTGTAAATAATGGGATATCGGATATTGATATTTACCTTATCAACTGGTGAACGCCGGATTTTTGAACCTTCAAACATCGCTCTTTTGGGGTAGCTATGTTAGATTTCAGGGGTGGAAATCATGCCAAGTGGGTGATTTTTTTTGATTCCTGGACCTGCACTAATAATTGGAATTTATTTCTTCGATGAAGCTGGAAGACCTCAAAAAAGGTCATAAAAATCTGGGAAAATTGGCCTATAATCAATAACTATAATCACCCAATTGGCAGTATATACCATTTATATACCACTTATAGTCCTTGCCAATTGGGTGATTACATAATACCTACCACCTATTAAGGGAACCAGGAAACTCCATTGATATAATTCCCAAGCCTGAAGTAAGAAGAACTACCCTCTGGTAAACTAACATAGCTGGCTGGACTATCCCCTTTTTCAATAGGAAATACATCTTCATTCATGGTTCAGTTTTCATTGCTATGTTAGCTTACCGGAGTGTAAGAACTAAGAACTCATATTGAACACTTTTTTTTTTGAATCCTGGAATCCTGAAATCCTCACTTTTCTTGTCGAACACATTTTACACAGACCCATTTTTTCTGGGAAAATTGGCTTATAATCATGCCCGAACCCGAACGCAAGCGATCCGCAGGGGGGATTCCCTAACTAAACCATCATTTCGCGGTGGCTGAGGTCGCTATAATAATGAACATTCCATATGTAAACTATACCCTTTTGGTGTGTTGTCACATGGAATTTGCTGCAATTTGACTAGGCTAGATTATACACAAGTTGCTTGATACCCAAGAGGTTCTGCAACACTTAACGAAGATATTCAAAGACCTACCCACGCGGCTGGAGCATTTCAATTCTCCAAATGAGCTACGAAAAAAAACCTCTTAGTTTCCATCATACTGGTTGGTAAATAGGAATTCTTATATATAATGGATTATTGTAATCGCCACATCACGGGGTAGTATCATCCCCCTTTGTTTTCTCAACCCTAAACAACCAGGGACCCACTTTTCAATGCTCCAGTTCCTTCCTATGAAACCTCATTCCCCTTGAAAGCTCCTTCCATCGCTGCCAGCATTGGAAGCTAAGGAGACCCCAATGCCACTCTCCCACGAAATAAGACCCCAACAAAAGGCCTAACTAAGGGACACTTGGTGGGTAATAGAGCCGCCTTAACAAGGCCTGATTCTTTTTTCTGGGTGTCTTTCGGTGGGGTATCCTTAGATTGCTCGAGCTCATATCTGATATTAACAAACCTCCTGAGGGGCAAGGATACACAAACATGTGCACCAACCAAAGGGAACTGGTGTGCCACCAAAAAATAAGCCTGGAATTTATAACTGTTCCCCGGAAAAAAAAACCTTAAATTCATCTAAAATAGAGCCTAGGCTCCATTTCGGAAGTTTTCCATCTCGAATCTTGTTTTGGTAGTTGTTTCGCCTGGCGATACCTAATACCTGCTGTGGCTGTTGATTGCATTGAAGGTGGTTCACAATGACCCCACCCCCAACCACATCCCCCCAGCTTCGTTTCGTTTCGTTTCGTAACAAGGAACATAGGGCGGGGGTCGAATTGCTTGATGCCGATGCATGAACATCATCCTGAGATTTTTGTCGACCCAAGTTGCATTTAAATTGCTGCGTGTTCGAGTTCCAACAACGTGTTTTCAATGTTTCATGAAGGGAACTAAATGGATAACTATGTATGTATCGGAATATGGAAAATACATGTGTATATAAATAAATATGCAAATACACAAATTAAGAACATATATACATACAAAAGACTTAAGCACAATATAAATATATATATATTTATATATATATATCTAAATATTATGTATTAAAAACTGCAAAATTACAAACAAATGTATACATACGTTTTATGTAATTACAATGGAACTATGTATATAATATACATTTTTCCCCTCAAAAATTATCCCGGCAAGAGACCCCAAACAATGTAAAAACGAAATGCAATGAAGCGACATACATTCTATAAGGCAATCTCACATCACATTTCACCACATCACCACCACTACTACTCGTACTATTTGCAGGTTTGGAAAGCTATGTGGCCCCAAGGTCTCTTTGCCAAGAACCTCGCTGTTTCTGACCTGTTTCTGACCACTCTATGTGAGCAGCATGTGAGAGCACTCCATGTGTGAGCACCCTATGTGTGAGCACTCTTTGTGTGAGCACTCTATGTGTGAGCACTCTATGTGAGCTCACTATGTGTGACCACTCTTTGGGAGCACTCTATGTGAGCACTCTATGTGTGAGCGCTCTATGTGTGACCACTCTATGTGAGCTCACTATGTGAGCACTCTATGTGTGAGCACTCTATGTGAGCACTCTATGTGTGAGCACTCT